>JBBPQS010000416.1:0-13067 GCA_038092635.1 Xerocomus ferrugineus
TCACCTCGCTTACCACCAAAACCGTCCCGAGAACGCACGCCTATGGGCATCCGTCGACATCCACCGAGTCGCAGAAAGCAGAATCGCTCGCAAAACCGTTTGCAAAGCACGGATCGTACGTTCTTGTTGCATACGTGGATGCGTTCAACGATCCGCTCTGCATCATAAATGCAGAGATGAGGAGGGAGCTCGAGCCTGGGTTGTTCGCATTATGTGAGATGGTGGGGGAACATAGTCGAGACGCTTTGATGGTGTCAACGCTGGACTCGGGCGGAAAAACGATCATGAAGTCTCTCTGGAGGGATTATGAAAAGCAGCGGTACGTGGGCAAGGGTTAAAATTTGATTGTTAGTATACGATACTTCCAATGTCACCTTGCTTGCGCGATCATCATGGACTTGTCATACAGGGAAAATACAGGAATCGTGGTACCATCACGCCTAGTCGCTAGTAACCCCAAATCGCTTGCGATGAGTGCCCACATTGAACAACCGCACTCTCAGATTTTCGTTCTTAGCCACGCCACCTCTCTCAAAGCCAGCCAGCCAATCCTCCAAATGATCCTTGTTGTCCCTTTCAGTCGCATCCCTCGCCGAGGACACCATCATCACGTGGATCGGGTTCGACGGATCAAAAGTCGTGAACGACTCATGACCCCGTTCGACCAGGACGTGCCACAGCGTGTAGGCAACGGCAGCATACATCATCAGCGCGACGATGGTGATAGGGATGATCGTGTACCCGTACGTCTCTGAGCGTCGGTACCATCCCATCGTCGTGATCGACTCGTAGCCGCTCACACTGACCCGTGCATCGTCCGGAATAGTGCGTGGGTGCACCGAGAACGCGGACTTGAGGAACTGCCAGATCGTTCAGCATCGATCATCAGCTGGCGGTCAACATATGCAAGGACGTACCGTCCCGGAGAATTCGATAACGCCACGCCAGTATTGTTCCTGGGCCATGCTCGTCTCGTGTTTGAACAGCATTCAGGATGTGAGACTCACCAATTCACTCAAGAGGACATCGGTCACATCCTGTGCGGTAGTCTCGTTGTTGCTCGAGGCGGAAACATAAATGGAGTACAGAGAATCGCCGATAGAGTTCGTGGTTAAGCCCTGCGTCGTCCGCGACTGGTAGTCAACGATAGCAGCCAGGAATTGTGTCAAATTGGTGTTGCCATTCCCGAGTGGCTGCGACTGGATGACGGTCGCGTTTACAATACCACCCGAATACCTCACGAGAGATGTTGTGACGAGGGGGTTTATCGTACAAACCGTCAATGGGAGGAAATCGTACTTCCAGCTTGCATTAGTGAACAGCGCTAGAGCGAGGGCATTGGTTTAATCACAGCCGAAAACGCAGCGCAAAACTCACTAAAATGTTGCCAGGAGAAGCCACTCTGTCGCAGGGGGTAAGGACACACGAAAGTGGATATCATTCCGCTTGAATAACCCTGGGGTGCACTAGACGAGTTGGATCGCGTCACGTACTGCTGTTGAGATGGTCGACCTGGTGTCGGATAACATGACATTTATTTTTTGTCATTGAATCTCATAAACAACACATTACCTTCGGTACAGTCTGCCGTGATGTTCCACGCCCACAGCCAGTAATCAATAGTTCCATCAGCAAGGGGAACAGGCATCGGATAGAATGTCGATGAAAAGTTCAAGTAGTCTAACGAGGTGTCGGCCTCGCGACACGTCACATTTGCAGTGAGACCTTGTTGCAACAAAGTATAGTTATGGGATAGTCCTTGTATTCCCTGACCCTTTGGAAAATGCACATCAAGGTGCACCGGAACAAAACCACCGGCAAATGCGAGACCAGTGTTGTCATTTGAGACCTGTTGGGTTGCACCGCCGTACGATGGTGCTGCGGGAAGCACGCCACCTACACAATCCGAGTACGTATCAACAACTGGAAAATTTTGAACCACGCATACCTGTGGATATATTGTATTTGACGCCATTGAAAGCGAACACTCCTGGAGTGCCAAAACTGTACTGTGCGGCAGCGATGCCACTCAGAACGCCACCAATATCAATAATCTCGGATGAATTTCCACGGACTAAATAGTGCGTGAATGATCATTTCTTAGTTTCAGGATTCTGCATTACCTAGAGCAGCGCCACTCTGAACAAGTTCGTTCTGAATCAATGACTCGAACGAACTGCTGGTGAGATCCAGTTCCCACCCAGATGCATCAACAGCCCAAGTGACAGGAGTTGGTGTCAACAGTGTAGCCCAGCTGCATAAGATCGTGAAGTCGTCTTATCTTCTGAAGAACTGAATGACCGTACCTCGATACCAACAGTCTGGTCAACCCGAATACAACCAAGGTTATTGAGGTCGGGATCAGGTGGCGAAGGTTGATCAAGAATGAGCCTCTGGCCAAAGCGATCCCGCTATTGAGCTGTACTAATGAGATTGATCTGTGCATACGATGCCTTAGTGCTTCTTTGAAAGCGATGGCCAAAAAACTGGGTGATGTGAGCGGATGTGAGGGCATGTTGCATGAAATTTTGATAAAACCGTACGTGGTGGTCGCGATTGCCAATGCGGTAGCTATAAGAGTGATTACCCAGGTCGTTTCGGCCTGCTTGGATCGCACGAGGTGAGCGAAATAATCAGGAATGATGAGAGGATTATAGACGAAAACTGAACCGAGGAAAGCCCATCCGAAGACGAGTATAAGGGTTTGCCCGATAATCGCCACGGAGAGTTCAAGGGTGTGCAGAGTTCGAGGTTGCATGATAGGGCACGAACTATCGTGAGGCAGCAAACTGCGACGATTATATTGGCAGCTCCGTGAGGCTACATGAAGGCGAGAGAAGACCATGAGGGTCGGCAAAACGAGCGCCTAGAGGTATGAAGACTTGTTCCACATTACAAACGCTTACAGCATTCGAATGGTGGAGCGCCGAGAGTCCTGCAGTAGGGTAACAGATTTGGATAAAACGCATAAAGGATTTGGTAGTTCTTGAGCATAGCTTGTGGGCTAGACGGCATTCCGAGGCATGTCGACGTCCCAATCAAAGTGAGGTCGCCCAGCTACTGCATGGGGCCCAAGATGACTGGCCCTACTGTCAGCGCGCAGGGTTTACGTCCAGAACACGAGGAAACCGACCGCTGATGCTCCCATGAAGTGGTTGGAAGCGAGCCGAGCTATAGCCAGTTGCACTATGCCACATCTGGTCATCATGATGCCCTTCCTGCCTTGTGCATCATTTCAGGCAAAATGCGAATGACAGCAAATGGCGCTATCTGCATCGTATCATAGAGTAAAAGCGACTGCTGTCGCCTAATTATAGCCTGTTGGCAAGTGAGAATCAGAGGCGCTGCAGTAATCACTCATTACCAATGTCGTCAAAGACATGCATCACCTGCTATACGTACACGATGCTGTATTGGTCGTCCAAGCGATTGGTAGTTTCAAACCCCCGAGTAGGAAGGCGGTCATCGAGGAAGTCGTGGAAGTAAGCAAAGGATCTGGTAGTACCATCAGCAAATCTACACATCCACTTTACCACGCTTGACGTGCTTAAATGCTTTCCCCCACAAATTACAAGCGGCAAAGTAGCAAAGTCACTCAAGATATTTTCGAAGCGTGCCCGAAGTGTTCAAGCATCAAAGACAATGAAGCCAAGGTAGTTAGTGTATATAGTACTCGAATCTAGCTACCGAGTGTCAATAAGTTGGGCGGATCGAGATATGGTGAATGGACCCATGGGGGCTCTAGCGTGACTGCACTTGGGAGTCGTGGGGGCAAGAGTGGGTGTACCGTATGATTGCTGAGGGATGGTTCCGTTGGGGTTGGTGAATAGCTACCACCGGGCCGCGCCATGGCTATGTCCACAAATGTCGTCATTTGTACGGTACGATCGCCGAGGGATGAGTCCTTTGGGGTTGGTGAATAGCTGAGTCTGGGAGTCAACAGGCCAGAGCTGTGAGCGTTGGACTGACACTGTGAAGAGCATGGAATGAAGATTCGATTAATCAAGGAAGGTGGGTACTCACCATTAGGACGCGATCTCGAATGTGTGGTGGTCCACAAACTTGTTAACGTAGTATGCGCGGAAGACGTCATAAGAATGGTGAGGTTTGATTTCTGGTGGCAGTAGCTGGGTCCCATATATAGGGATGAGGTGAGCAGCGCGGTAGATTGCATCAACGGGAATAACAGATATGTCGGGTCGTCGGCGAGTGTTAAATCCAGGGCGTACAATCCACATGCCAGTTGCTTCATCTGGTGCCTCTGATAAATTAAACCACCGCACAACGGCACATGGATAAGTTGTTGCCTGCTCGCCTCGCTCTGCCGCTGCCTCACTGCGAAAAGAGAGCGACAAGAAAGTAAGGATGCGAACTACATCCATTGCTCGCATTCCCTGAACGTCTGGATTAGTATTGACAAAGGCACAGTCCAACCGAGGGTGGCCGTTCCTCCATGAAGGGCAAGATCGAATGATCTCACGCTTCATTCCTGCAATTCCACTAATATCGCTTGGGGCGTGAAATGTGGCTGACGCTGAATTGAACACCTTGATTCTAGCATGATCCTTCAGAGAAGGACAATCAGTGAGTGGAATTTCGCTTGGGGCACGAGGATCCTCGGGATGCTCCTGCTGGAAGAGGAACCGACGGAGGTGCTCAGTCAGCTGAGGAATTGTAAGCTCCTCAGCAAGTGTGGCCACTGTTCTTGCTCGCTTTCGATCTTAACATATGTGAGAAAGGCCTCAACGTGAGGGAGCTCTCACTGACCATGGGTCCGAGCGAGAGTGATGTGCGCCTCCACGTTTATGGGGTCGTCAACTGGCCCACTGTCGTTCACATCTTCAAGTTGGTCCCGATCGTCATTGTTGTTGATCATGTCGTTTTCCTGCAGTTGTATCCCGCCATCTAGTACTGATCGGCGGAGAGTGAGTCGACATGGTTATTTGTAGTAATCAAATGCACTTACACAAGCCTTCCATTACACTAGACAGACACGATCCTTCAAGCATGCCTCGTTGACTATACTTGGTGCGGAAGCGTGTCAGCTTGTCCAGCCGCTGGTTGGTCACCAGCATTTGTCCGAGCGCATTATTACGGTTTGATCTGCGGTAAGGCTGCTTGACGGCCTTAATGTGTTTCGACTCTGTGATCGATGAACACAACCCATTGGGTGCACCAAATAGACGAATCATATCTGGGTAATGTTTTATTGAATGCTGACGAGGGAGATTGAAGTCGGAAACAATTTCGGGACAAAAAAATTGACGCTCTTCATGAAAGTGAGCCAGTGCGTCTTCGATCATCGTGAGCATACTGTCTGTGATGAGATGCCGACGAACGAGGTAACAGAATTCCAACAAAGCACGGACAGTCCTGATGATCCCTAGAGGTACATGGCCTTCGATTGCAGGAAGGTACACCTACTGATATTCAACCTGATGTACCTCGACAAGGAAAAATCAGTCGTACCTTCATTAATGCTTTGGAGTCGTTTCCCGTCCATTGTTTGAAATTACGGCCCTGCGGAAATCGGCGAAGCATAGGAAAGGGTGCAACTGCTGCGATCCTATGTAAAAACCTCTTCTCGTCATTGCCTCTTCCAATAAAACTGTTTCACACGTACCTGCGGTCAATATCATCAAGTATTGCATCGGCCTCTCCTCCGTACGTTTTTCTGATGTACTTCTCGACCCATTCTACTAAGTGATCCTTGAAAACGCCTTTGATAACCTGATGAAGAAGGTCAGGGGACAAGAGTTCGTAGATATCCGCGCGGGGGAAGTCGTTAGTGAATGGCTGTGTAAATGGGCGAACATAAGGTCACAATTGAATAGAGATCACACAAGAACGTACCACCAGTTGGCCGACAATGCCATAGTCGTCCCATAGATGACCAAATCTGAAAAGATCCAACAAAGTCTGCGCCACGAGAGATTCTGTATGCTGACGACATCGGTAAAGCGCGTCGCTATCAAGATCCTTTCGTGGTGCCATACATCTATTAGATATGTAAGTATACGTCAGAACAAAAGGAGCAGGCTACAGACTTTGGGCACCAACCACGCACGATGCATGATAGTAGAACTTGTTCTTCATAGTCAGCGATATATGGACCTATACCAAATATCACTCGACGAAAATGGCCATCTCCAAAACGCATGACTTCTGGTATCGTCATCCCGGGTTTCAAGGTTTGTAGAACCATAGATATAGACGAATGGAAAAGTTGGCGACGGAAGCGCCGGAACATGTCTGTCTTCGCATGTGCTTTTGTAGCTAAAAAGAGATCAGAACCATTGGGTCGATCAAATGAATTAAAACTTACTCTTTGGCATGGCCAGAAAGCCACAGAGGACGAGGGCGTTCTTGTGTGCACGGCGAACACTGTTCCGTACATTACCAATAGAAAGGTATAGAGGGTAGAAATCATTCTGCCCTGTGGCCACGCTAACCGTCGTTTTATCACTTCCAAGTACGACCGGCACAAAAACTGCGCCATGTGTAGACGGATCTTGGGCAATCAGATCCTGATTGATAGTTAGTAACCTAGACAATGTGATTGTTACAACTTACAGCTTGGTTCCAGGCCCAGTCGCCAGACATAAAGTCACACCAGCGCCGCTCATCAGTAGTTGCGTCAAATTCACGGTAAGGACGATAGTCCATTTCCTGTGCGAAGTCGGGGTTGGAGAGAATTTGGCCAACTACTTCGTGTGGGTCTCGAAAAAAAACCTCGTATGTGTCGTTCATCCAAGGTGGAGTGTCGCCATTGTCAGGTCGCTCGCCTGTGTAAGAAACTGAAAAGCTTTGCCATTTGACGTCTCCGAGCTCGATCTCATCAATCCGTCGGTAGATATCATTGTGATTCTTGAAGAACGAATCGAAATGGCCACCACTGTGACCTTCCGGGGCCAATAAGGCACGCAATATATCTAGCAATGTGTCGATATTGGCAGCAGACATCTGGCTGCGCGTGTACAAAAAGTCCGTGAGCTCAAACTCTGGACGATTGGCAAATGGTGTCCAAGCATTCCCTGGGTTGTGGGCTTCAGGTGATGGAGGACTGCCCTCGGGGAGAAAATCGCCTTCTGCAGTGCAAGGACGACCTATATAACACCACTACTGTTTGCCTAAACCGAAAAAAGACACGATGATGATACTACTAACCGTTAAGTTCCTTATGATAGTTGCGGTAGATTTTCTGTCCACGCCCAACAAACTCCGTATCGACATCTCCTGTGTTGTCCTCGCCGTCGTGCATGTCAACATCTTCCGCGTCGTCCTCACCATCGTGCTCGCCATCCAGCCGTTCTGGCGCGCCATGTTGGCCTTCGTTGGAGGCAAGTGGTTGGACTTGTTCTGCAGTACCGTGAAAATGTGAATGGACAGCATTGCGATGCTGGGTCAATCCGGAGCGGTTTTTGAACCACCGAGGACAAGTGGGGCATGAGTACCCAAGCCTTGCACCATTGCGGGCTTGCATCTGCGACGTCGTGTTGAACGGACTCTGGAAAAAAGGATGATTCCCATAAATTGTTAATTCAGGAACTCGGAGGAAATGGAAACCTACGTTAAAAACTGCGCACTGCCCTGCATTTTTTTTACTCAGATCCTCAGTTCATTGCTTCGTCATACCATTGCCCTTCTCCTAGAAAATGTCGTCCACCCAGCCATCTACCCGTCGAACTCGGCCTTCCAACGTCAATAAGCATCTCGGGCTCCCTGACGCTCCCCAGAAAAAACGCACCTCGGCAGAGAAAAAAAATGATGAGCAACTTGCAGCAGCTGCAAGTGAAGTAAAGGACGCTGCTACGAAGCAGGCTGTCAAGGACCTTGCGGACCTTGAGGTGAGAATGGAAGCTAATCAACAGGCAGCTACTGCGCCCGTCAAACCAGTACATCCCCGTGCAAAACCTGTAAAGAAAGGTGGAGTGAGCAAGCCGACTACAGATGGTAAGTGAGACGAACAGTGACCCACATAGTACTGTAACTCACCTTGCCGTCAGAAGACAATCCGAAGCCCTCAGAGGTCGATGGTGTGGATGAAACGACTGGGAAGGTCAACCGGAAGCATACCAAGAAGGTCCCTGACGGATTGGGAAAAGTACGGGAAGCCATTGCGGCTGCGCGCTTGAACTCGAAGGCCAACTTGACGCCTCATGCCAGTGGGAAAACTGGGCACGCGGCACAGGGAACCAGTGAGAAAATGTCAGTCGGCCACGTTTTTTTTCTCACCATGCTACTACTTACTGAAGCTACTGTATATTTTCTGAACGTTCGCGCTGCCAGGTCGCGCGAAAAGGGTGCCATCGGACGAATCGAAAATTGGGCCGCCTTCGTTGACAAGGGCAACCACTCGGGCACTGCTAGCGTCCTGTCGCTCCCTGGCACGCAAGCTCCATCAAGCGTTGCAAGGCATGCTGGCACAACCGTTAGCCACGATCGAGATGAACCCTGGGCAATAGAAGTTGACGAACCTCAAGACACAGATGGCTTGGTGGGAGCATTTGGGGAAGAGGAAGAGGATCATGGCGACGACCTCGAACGCGAAGCCCTTTTCAACAAGACAGAACCAGTTCTCGTAAGTAATGGCACTCAATTCATAGAATATTTTGCTTACGAAGTCTCGGCCCGCTTGAAGAGTGAGCGCTTGGTCGCCGTTCGAGTTGTTCAGAATTCCATTGCAAATCCAAGCCGTACCCAGACCAGCGCAGCGTCTACCCTGAAACGAAAGCGGCCTTTGGAGGACTCAGACGAGTTGGAGGACTCAGATGAAGGTGAAGGCGAGGCAGGTAACGACCGTCACCAAGTTGAATCTACTGTGGCGATGTTCGACGACAATGCCAGCCTGATGGGGCAAGGCACGGAAGCAACGTTTGCCCGCATTACCTCCGAGGTGCGTGGCACCACATACACCAGTTTTTGCTTGCTGATTGTTATCGCACATCAGACATCTGTCCGAGCCTCGCTCAACGTTACTAAAAAGGTCAAACACGGCGTATCAGGTGAGCAACACCCATCAACTCAAAGTGTGTGTTGTTGGATGTAACAACATCACATCCGCAGCAAAGCACGCAAAACATGAAACATCTCATGACCCGTCACTCCCTCCCACTAGTATTAGTAGCGATAACAGAACGTTGCACGTTGCACGCTCTGTTACCTCTGAGCCCGTCCTTTCCACTGCTCAAAGGAATGTTCAACCAGATACGAACGTGATTAATTTCACCAAGGATCAAGAAACCCGTTGGAAAAACAAGGTTTTGCCGACATTGTGCCTCTGGGCGGGTTCTCTCGCGGACATGTGGGACACAAGCAAGGACAAACTCGTGGAACCCCTCTCGTTGATCCTTCAAGTTGTTTTTCCTGAGATTTGGAATATCGAGCTTTCTACCAAGCATGTGCTCGTGGAAAAGGTGTGTCGATCAGCACCAATTTTCGGTTGCCATTGCCATGTCATTAACACTCGAATAGGCATATCAGTATCTCTGCAATTGGCGTCATGGTGTCGGATCTTCTGCACTCGCATTATTTTTGAGTTTTTTTGAGGATTATACGCAAGAAGATCTCAAAGAGGAGTGCGTGCTTCTGCTAGAGAACCACCGCTTCCTGTTCGAGGCTCTCGACTATGCGGATCCATCTGAATGCTTCCAGTCTGAGTTTGTGCTGCGCGTTTTTGCAACCACATACCTATCTGCGATCAAAGGCTATGTTCATGTCCCTGCGCTCAAGACAGATGAGCTTGCGAAATGTGGGGTCATCGGAGTGTTGGGCCTGTGTAGTGCTGCGGTATCTTTTTTATTATTATCACTTCCTTTCGAAAACAGTTCTAATTAGTTTTTTCTACAGGTCATGCGTGCCTTGGAGTGTATAGGAAAGGGTGAGCTCCCTGACCAGAAGGGAAAGAATGGCAAACGACACCCAACTCCGGTCTCGTTCAATCCAGCATCTGCCAAGCTCAGCCCGCATGCACATTCGTTTTCAGATCTCAACTGGGGTTCCACGACGAGGAAGCTCACACGCGCCGCTGGCCGCCGTACTGAGGCAGAGCTTGCAGGTATTATGGAGAAAGTACGTCTAATGGCCAGGACAATGAACCTGGCAGCGGCCGTTAGTGCTGAATCCACGGGTGCCGCTGATGAGTCGGAAGACGAGTTTGCGGATCTCTGTATGTGTATTTTCGACTTCTTCCCGCACCAGCTAATCTCTGTTTCGAATTATTGTAGAAGGATATGCTTGCGAGCGCCGACCACATCGAGTCCAATTGTCGTGGTGTCTCCCAGTCTATGCATTACTACTATCCTTTCGCTGATCGTTTTCTCTTGCTTGCTTATTAACTTTCATAATTTCTTTACTACTTTTCGTACTGCTTTGAATTGATATTTTGAAAGTGTCAAAGTACTACCAAAGTGTGTGCAAAGCACTTTACAAGCAATGAGATCTACTTTGAAAGCGTGTGTTTACTTTGATGGCTGAGCAGCTGTAAAGTGTGTAAGCATGCTGAAAGTTAGTCTAAAGTAGCCGAAGTCAATGTACACATTTGCTGATGACAGTCACGGATCGGCAAATCACTCAGAACCGATGTGTCCGAGTGACATAATTTCCATTGATGTCATGCGTCGTGATCATGCAGAGTCGTATATGTGAAACGAGTGAGATGGCCAGATGCAACATGTACGGTAGAAAACAAAATGAAAAGGTCCCACAAATCAGCAGAATATCATCGAAGGTGGCACCTATCAACAATAAGATAGGATGAAATGGATTCGAGGGAGCAGACAATCATCACCAGCCCTCCTTCCGCTAATCGCGCGTCAGACGTGAGATTGTGAAGATACTGAGGATGACGACAGCAAGAGCGCCTATACTCGCAGGAAGCAACAGGTCCTTGGGAATACCGAACACGAGTTCCTGTTCTGGCGGTGGGACATGGATCTGGGGAGGTGAAGGCACGACGGGTGGTTCCGGAGCAGCCTCTGATTTCTCGGCCGCCTTCATCTCCTCTTTCTGGGGAATTGCAACCTCGACCGGCTTTGTTTCCATCTTTTCAGCGTCCATTTCTTCCCAGTGTTTACCACCTTGGATGAACAGTACAACACGATCCGAACCAGCCGTACGCGCAATCTTGACAGCGTCAGCAATATCACTATCGCTTGTGATGAGTACCATGTCTCCGTCTGCGTCAGTGTACGATAGTGTAAAATCTGTCGGGTCGGGCTTTTGCTCTGGATCCCCACCGTACGAAGTGAAGAACGGGTCGGTGACAAGTTTTCCGGATACAATCTCGCGGAGCATCTCGACACTGTCATGCCTAGCTTGGAAACGATGTGTCCGACCACTTGGTGTGCGGAACTTGAAGACATAGGTGCCATCGTCGACAGGTACGGTCGAGCTTGCGCCAATGATACTGGGGATATTATGTCCACCCTTCTTGCGCGGGTACGCGTCAAGAACGGATTCATGATCATCATCAACGACGGAAGCGGAGTCGTTAGGGTGGACTTCTGGATAAGGTGACTGCTGGATGCGGGAAAGGTTATGTGCCGAGACAGAATGGCCATCCGTGGGGACGTGCGAGCCTGATACTATGGATTCGGCATCGTCGTGACCACCGATGGAATCAAAGAAACGGCCCCACATTGGACCACCTTCTGTTTCAGCGTTTTCACCAGCTGCCTCGGTACTCATCGCGTTCATCTACTACAAGTCAATAAATGGACGGAATTGACGAAACGTCACAAACCTGCTCAAGAGTGGCATACGTAAGTTTGAGGACGTCAACAATAGCCACTAGCCGCCCATCGGCTTCCACGACTGGGAGATTGAGGTAGTGGCCATCTACGGACAAATGCATCGGTTGAAATTGGTCCAAGACAAAAGGAACGTACTATGCATCTTCTTGAGTGCGTCATGGATAGTAGTGGTTGGAGGTGCAACGTCGGGATGGGGAGTCATGACCCGAATGACGCTGCAAATCCCTGCATCTAGGCCGGCAGCGATTACCCGAAGGACTACGTCTTTGCTAGTGAAGATACCAGCGATCTTGGGGTGTACCGTGTCGGATCCAAGAACATTTTCCATGACGCAAACGGCTGTCACTTTGCGCTCTTTCATCAGCTTTGCGACTTCACGAACCGTCGTCTTGGGAGTCACTGTAGCTGGCTGTGTGCGCGAGTCCATGACTGTAGTTAGATCGGGCAATGCGGTCTTTTCACGAAGGGCATCGACGTATGCGAGCATAGCGGCTGCTTGAGGGTTAGAAGCCATATTGGGACCGAGCTCTGACTGTACGCCAGCAAGCGCGTTATAGAGTTTCTCGGACGCGGACGAGCTGCGTTCGACCTTGTTGAGGGCCTCGTGGAATACTCTTGTTATATCAAGCAAACCGACGACGTTTCCTTCCTCGTTGCAAACGGGCTACGAGAAGAGGAAATGAGAAGAGTGAGATGGATTTGTGGGATGACTGACCAAATGACGAAAATGTCTTTGGACCATAAGCTGGAGAGCCTCTGTTGCACTTGTGGTGTCACGGGTAACCATAGGACTGCGCGTCATGATATTGCTAACAGGTGTGGTGTGAGGATCGAGACCCTCTGCAGTGACCTAATGGATGTGGTCGGCGCGTCATGAGTATGTAGGAGGAAAGGGACATACTCTGTATGCCAAGTCCTTTGCAGTAAATATGCCGCTAAGACCCTCGTCATCGTCAACGACAAGGACACAGTCGGTGCGCTTGGCAGCACATAGTTGACTGGCCTCTGCGACGGTGATATTCTCGGGAACGGTGAGGGCGGGGCTGGGTTTGAGGGCGGCGACTGTTCCCTTGACTACTGCAGGCTTTGAAGCGCGTTTGCTGCGACCCGAGTGGAATGTTGTCGAGACAGTACGCTTGCGGGCAAGTTCAGACTCGATTTTCTTGCGGAGAGCCTGTAAAGGATTAGAGGGGAAGAAACCACGGAAATTGACGCACCTCGTCGTGTTTTGACTGCTTCTTTCTCGTGTGGGAGAGTGAGGGGGCGGAGGAGAGGTTCGAGGCGGACATGGAGGACGGGTGTCTGTGGGGTACG
>JBBPQS010000417.1:0-13056 GCA_038092635.1 Xerocomus ferrugineus
TTCCACTGGAATATGACATGAATGACACTCGTTATAGTAGTAAAGGCCCATTGGGCCGTTGTACCACTGTCCGTTGGAAACATTTATCGATTCATTCCAGAAAGCTCAAAATACGTGAGCCATCAGGCGCGTTCGAGCTAAACGTTCGTAATTTTTGATGGGTACACGTTATCCCTAGTTCCAAGTACAGACTTGGAGTTGATGGAAGTCGTGCAGGTTTGGGGCACTTTGAATGCCATCAGGCTCGGTATTTCGAGCCAAAATGCCGAGGACCATGAGGGCATGCCAGTAGCGAGCGAGTTCGGCTATCAACATACTCGCGTTTCCCTCGCTCCACCTGGTTCAAGTCTCAGCCAAAAGGCATAGGTCACTGTCATTTCTGACATTTGGATGCACACAGCTATGCAGCCGTGCATACGTTGCAGACCCCGTCATTAGCGCTGATGCCCATTCGGGGATCCACCCAGGCCAGGATCATCGAAATAAGCAAACAAAAAGGTTAGCCTGGCCACGATTCAGATCGGGTCGCATCATATTTATCCATTTACATGCTCGGGTGGACAAAGACCAGGGTAAACTAGTAGTTAGCGGTTGCTGACAGAGCCAGCTACAGTCGGCAGGGTGGGGATGCCACAGGGGCAGTTCATAACAGATTCACTACCCGACACCTCGTGCACCGGTAGATAAATTGCAAAGTTGGTGCAAGCGCTCTCGCAAGGTCCCTGCCATGATGCACAGGGATTGACGTCGGATGTGTAGTGCGTTATCTCAGTACAGTCGAACTTCTCATAACCCATGCCAGGTATAACCCATACCCCCTCATAACCCATACATTTTTGGGTTTCCCGAGTTCGTTTGCAGTGATTTTGGGACCATAACCCATAACCCATAACCCACAACCCATACCTATCATCAGGTATATCTGAAAATCCATAACTTGCCTGAATTTTTGATGTCATAACCCATACTTAGTGTTGGATAATGACCAATATTTGTCATAGGGTCGAAAATGGTGGTCAAAAAATGTTACATAATATTTTCACACGCCTGAACCCTCCCGCAGAACCCATACTCCCTCACAACCCATACCTTATGGGCACATGCCGACAGTATAAGAGTAACCAACGAGCCGATCCGAGTCAGAGGATGCTTTTTTGGTTCATGATTGTGAGTGCTCGTCGTCTGGATTCCAAGAAGCGTCACATTGCAGGCTAGTAGCTGAACGGGATGAAAACCCGGGAATAGTCACCCCGACCGTGGTCCTAATGATCGCAGAGCCATATCATCGACAGGGTCTCTGCGGTATGGGCGTCGTATAGAATGAAGTGGCGCAAGATCCACCCTGGATGATCCGACGGCAACTGTGGAATCTTCTGTAGTCCTAACCGCATATAGTTCAGTGGGGAGCTCAGAGCGAAATAGCTGATCAGGTGGAGGTAGAGATATCTGAGAATAATTGTTATGAGAAGTTTGTGTGGTTGCGCTTGCGCTTGCCTGCGAGTTGTATGCGAATATGTGTCCATCCGGGCTTGCGGTATCGGGTTGAAGCACACCGACCGCTCGATCAAAATTTGTAGTGAACTCCCGTAAAGAGCCTGGATAAGTACAAGTCAACTCGTGTCGATACTGGGCGCCCCTAGCTTCGACAGGAGAGTCTGCGGTCAACGCAGCAGGACGGGAGAGGGAGGAGGGACTGATGTTGATGTTTGGGGGATAGTCAGCACACCGACCCTGATCAAGAGTAGCTCTCCGATCTCTGATGGGAACACTGGGTTGATGGCCAGGAATCGCGGGCAGAGATGGACGACGAAATTTGTATTCAATATCGTCGACTTCGGGCCTCAACGGGGGTAACGTGTGTAACGCTCTTGTAGGTGGGAGGGGCGGGGGCAGGGAGTATTGCGAAATCTCTGATGGGCGGAAGGCAGGAGTGTGGGAAGCTTGTGGGCTAATTCGATAGGGTTCCTGCGTGAATGCAGGGGGCGAGGGACCTGGGTAAGGGGCAGATTGGACAGGATACGCAGGAGGGAATGGGGCGTATGTCCGCGCAACGGAAGAGGGTACCTTGAAGACGTCTAGGCGGGTACGAGTATCATCACCCTTGCGATTTTTGCTGACGCGGGTGCTTTGGAAGGCACCCTCGGGGACTACGAGCTCAGCAACGCCAGGAATATCGTCTATGGTGCCAAGCTGGTCGACAGTTGCTTGTGTGAAATATGCAGCTATCCTGGGTGAGGCTCAAGGTACGAGAACGTGCGGTTGGGAACTTACTCAGGTGCCATTTTCGGCGACCTTTGTCTGTTTCAACCCAAACTGAGTATGTCTGCTTTACCAAGGGGTCCCAGTCCCGCGGAGGTTGTTTATCGGAAGTGCTAGATTAGATCCAATGAGAGGGAAGATAAAATATTCAAGGGGATCTAGTTACCCCGAATGACCCGCGTCTGACGGTGGCGTGTACTTTTCGTAGTAGAAGAGGAACTCCTGAAACAGAAACATGAGTGGCCCTCATAATGTACGGATGGACACGCAAAGGTACCCACATCTCGGACACGGGAGGGGCTCCAACGACGGCCTTCTGTGAAGCGTTCGATGCCGAGACCAGTGATTTCAGTGTGTGGGCCTCTTTCTTCCCAGGCATAGACACAACCCGAACGCAAGGCAAGGCGCTCGTCGGCGTCGAGCCGCCTAGTGATCATCGGGAGTATGCGACGTTGTACAGCATAGAAGATCTTATGTGCATCACGGGTGGAACGGATGCGTACATTGGTGCAAGTCGGTTTCTGCTGCATTGGCATAGACTGTGCAGGAGATGGGGGGAGGCAGGGGGAGGAAGGCGAGAATGAGGGAGTTTAAGTATATTCCATCCGAGATCTAGTGAACTGCAGGAGGTTATTTGGTAATTTAGTTTAGTAATTAATTACACTGTTTTCTGACGCAGGGGTTACAGGTGCGAAAAAACAAGATTTTATCAGAAAGCTGTCAAAGGAAAAACGAAATTACCACCAGCAACCGCAACCTTATTGGTGCAATTGACCCAAAAGGTTCGTTGCCAATCTCGATTGGTCGCCGAAACTCAATCACTTTATTACAACTCAATTTCAAGTAAAAGATTCTATAAGTATATGTATCTCTGCATCCGCGCTGGACTAGTATGTTCTGCGGCACACCCAACTCGCGCCATTCATAAATCATCGGACCCTCTGCTTCCCTGCAGATCGGTCGAAATGCCAAGCACAGGCTAGAAAGTCCCGCGATCTTCGTCCACTGGTATCCGACACCCGCTGGCTCAGATCCACCGGAAATCCATTATATATTTATCAGATAGTCATGCCCTCCTTTACATCTAGGCACCTCTTACCATTATCCTCCCAAACTGTCGTTTACTTCAAAAGATCCCCGCGGTTTTCAATGCTAACTCTGCTTCACACGTTCGTTGCGCATGTCATCCGGTTCCTCATCCACTGATGGTCCGCACCCGGCCCCGTTTTTCAGCGATCTTTTGCAAAACGTTTAACTACGCTAATTCCCAATCAAATTTCCGTTTCTTACTAAACAAGAACCACCATCTTGTCTTTTACACGTCACGATGTGACCCATGATGTTGCCCCCACACTACCGCCCTAACCTTTGCGCCTCATTCGGCGGCGTGCTGCACCCTTGTTTCACGTACTCGGCACCTCGCGGACCGAATTTCCACTCGCCATCGCCCAAATGGCAGCTCTCTTATGAGGACACGGATTCTCTATTCTTGCACTCATCGTTGTTATCCCCATTTATATCGATTTTTGGAACATTCCCTGACCGCGCGTTATATTAGGAACACACCTTTCCCATGGCGGTCAGTCATAACCCATCACAACAAACTGTATCATAGTTACGCCAAGCCCAACACTCTCATTCGAGTATTCCTCCCCTTTGTCCATGTGTGCAGCACCTCGGAATCCTGAGTGCAGACATGTCCATTCCCATTCCGACCCTTCTTTTCTCTTCCTTCAGAATTCTAGAATATTGTGGGCATGTTTTCGCATCATGATCGCTGGACAGGCAGAGCCACCTACATATGGATGGCTCCGAGCTGGCAGGTTGCCTCCACCGCATATCGCCACAGATTTGCTCCTAAACTTTAACAACATTCCTTCTCTGCGCGGCCGCATCATCAAACCCATATTTTGGAACTATGGTCATTTTAGATCGCGGCCGGGCCTATCCCACAGGGGTTCCGTTATTGAGGCTTGAGTGCAGCCCTGGTGGGATTCGGGCCTGTGGCGTTGTGGAGTTTTCACGTAACGTGTCCTCGCAAGGAAACTGCCTGAGTCAGCGTTCACGACCTCGGTAGCTTCGGACGAAAAGTGAGAGTAAACGTTGCAGGTTCGACAACTGGGGCTGTCTAGCCAAGCGCCAGGGGCGGATCTCAACTGATTGCCAAGTGGTGGACAACGGCATTCTTACCCAGGGCCTGCCATGTCAACTAGGGTTTGCAATAAGACTACAAAAATCATACATTGTTCCACGTCCTGTCTAGTGTATACAATTGCACCAAGAAGAGAAGAAACCCTAGGAGACGGAAAAAGCAAGAGAGTCCCAACAAGACGTTGAATTGCCACACTGATGGGCATAGGGACGAGCCCTGAAATGTATCAGAAACATGTTCGGTGATCATGTCAAGCTGGGGTAAAGTATCATGAGTATTTCCTCGTCCACCGGGTGCCTCTTGGGTGGAGGAAGATTTTGAAGGTAAACTAGTGGCGCAAGCGTCTGTCCTTTTCTTTCCAGACTTGCCGGATCACGCCGTCCATCGCCACCAGGCGCAGCAAGTGGCCCCACACCCTGCAAAGCCGGGTTGAGCAGGCGTGTTGGCGAAGGATATGGTGCGAATTGTTGATAAGAAGATGCATAGCTTGCCTGCTCATCCCTTTGTGCACGGTTCCGAGCGGGGTTATGACGAGCACTTCTGTATTTCCCAGGTGGAACGTGGAGGCAAGCCAGCTCGGGTATGTCCGACAACGTTCGTAGGTCATCGGCCGTGTCTGCGGTAAAGTATGCGACTAAAAGGCAAAGTCAGCAGGAGCCACTCTCGAAGGGAATCAACATGCTTAGATGCCACTTGCGGCGTCCCCGCGACGTGTCAACATATACGGAGTATGTCTGCTTGACAAGTGCTGAACGGACGGGTTCTTGACGAGCATTTTTGGGCCGAGAACCAGAGCCAAGGCTAGCCAAATTATGAGCCATATACACGTCGGCAAAAGATCACGAACGAACGTGGTATCTGAATCCGAAGTCAGGTCTACGTCGACTGGATCTGGATCTTTTTCTTGATAAAACAGGAATTCCTACAAGATCATAAGCTGGTGTGGTTTGAGAAAGGTAAGACTGAGCCTACGTCTCGAACACGACTGGGGCCCCATCTACTTGAACCGGTCAGGCATCAACCACACACTCGCGAAACAACTTGCCTTTTGCCGTCCGTCCATCTTTCGATGCCGAGCTACAAGTATGATAAGAAATAGTGGTAAGGGATATTTTGGCTCTCGTGCTCACCCCTGTTGCTTCTGGGTTGGGCCCACGTTCTTCCCAGACAAAAACGCTACCAGACACAATCGCTCTTCTCTCCTCTGTATCCAAACGTCTGGTTACCATCGGTAGCACACCTACAGCTACCGCGTGAAATATAACTTGGGCATCTTGAGGGGATCTGTGACAAGGCGTTGAATAAATGTCTCTTTGTGTACTTTTTTACGGCGATAGCCTGAATGCTAGCGTACCGTACACGTAGTCTTGTGCAGGTGGGTTGCTGCATCCTCGGTGAATGAGAGACGGTGGTGGGTGGTGGGTGGTAAACGTAGGAGTGAGACGTGGTGGATTTAATGAGCCTGGTATCCAAATCGTATGACTGAGTGAGAATCATTCGACGTCGCAGGCGTCAGCGAGGTATTAAAAAAGCGGGAGGAAATGCAGGAACGTCAACTTGTCCTTAAGTATCAAAGGAACAAGCCCAATGATTTGACGATACAGGATACTTAACTTTATGGCTGTGAGCGTGATGTAAAACGGCTGATGGTCGGTTGCGTGAGCTGGGACCTGATGGGAAAACCACTGCATTTTGAGGACGCTGATTGGTAGATCAACTGCTCACTGACCAAGAGCCGCGCAGGTGAATAGAGTTTTAGGTATCCCTCGCATAATGGATTCGAGTAATACTCCTTATTGTGTACATAACCGACCCGCAGGGGGCACGGCGATGTTCAAGTTGCGAGCAATACTGTAGTAATACCACCACATGCTAACACAAATTGGAGTTTAACGCTTCAAAATGAAACCATAATGTGGGTCCGGGAACAATTCAAATGTTCAAAAAAGGATCGACTACTACCAACGGGTCATCGGTGGTCTTCGGTGGTCTCATGACGGAAGTAAATATGTGGCCCTGGTGCATGTATGGGCATATTGCGCCTCCACTCTTTTATCGATTGCGGGTTTACCGTGGAATAATCCTCGAAACAGCTAGCTCCGCGTAAAATTCAGATTTGTTCCAGCGCCGGCGATTGAGGGACAAAATTCCCCCCAAGGGTAATGAAGAACAATATTTGAAAGGGCCCACTGAAGTACTGGATATCCTGCCCAGTAATTTATTTTTTCTTTACATGCTTGTCGAGTTGACAAATTGTGCGAGTTTACATAATTGTGCAGCATTTGCAAGAATATTACGTCAGCGGTCAGCGGACACCGCCACTTGCCATTCGATTTCGCCTTTATGATCTGGTTGCGAGTCAGCTTTGGGCCACTCACAAGTCCTCGCGTATATCTCCAAAAGCGTCTGGGTTCTACTTGCCAAAGCATAGCAGCCATGTCTGTACAGCAACCTCCTTGGAACTTGCCGACTCGCCAGACCGAAGAACCTGTCCTGAAGGTGTACAATTCTCTAACTAAGAGCAAGGTACTCTACTAGGGCGATCATGAGGTTCGCCAGCGTTGATATTTGCATAGTCAGATTTCATCCCGAGAAATGGCCGCTTTGTCAAATGGTATAACTGCGGACCTACTGTATACGACGCCTCTCACATGGGTCATGCGAGGTTGGTCATGTTCGGTCGAGTGACTGTGCCCTGATGGTACTTTGTGCTGAAGGAACTATGTCACGCAAGACATTCTTCGTAGAATTATGTCAGACTATTTTGGCTATGACGTGCATTTTGTCATGAACATTACCGATATCGATGACAAGGTATGTCCCAGATATCCCCATCTTCATGTCTCTGATGTGGAATAGATCATTCTACGAGCGCGTCAAAATTATCTTTTCGACAATTTCAGGACTCGAACGACGGCAATCACGCCTCCCCTTCTCGCTAAAGTGCATGATGCCTGGCAGACACATGTCTTGGAAAAAGTATCCAAAGGGCTACCAAACAACGTCACGCCGACTGTGGAAAGCATTCTCACGCTTTGGCCACAAATCGAGGCCATCCGAGACGACCAAGTTCAAAAAGCCGAGTGCCTGAAACGGGATGAAAAATTCGAGATGCATCTTGGCACTGCTGTGTGTTCTGACTTTTGCATACACCACTCGTCTGATGATGATGGCAGATTCGGGCAGCCTCGGCATTGTCAGCCGCTCGGCATGGTCCAAAAGATAGGGAATCTGCATTAATACTACTAGACGCGGCCAGGGATATAGTGTCAGCTTCTCTAGACAAAGAGGTGATGATATTTCAGTTGTCTCCGTGCACAAAGCTGAATGCTCTGTGTAGTTGAAACATACCGTAACTGATCCATCTATCTTTCGCGCCCTCGCCGCTTTCTGGGAGGACCAATTTTTCAAAGATATGGACCGTCTGCGGGTTCGCAGACCTGACACATTGACACGAGTGACAGAGTATGTCCCAGAGATCGTAGATTTCGTGAAACGTATTATGGAAAATGGCTATGCCTATGAGCATGAAGGCAGCGTATATTTTGACACTGCCGTCTTCGATTCCTCGAAGAATCATTCTTACGCCAAGTTAGAACCTTGGAGCAAAGGAAACAGAGAGTTGCTTGTGGAGGGAGAAGGTTAGTCCGCGAAAATTCTGATACTGGTTCTGGGAATGACATCCATGTCCGTACAGGTGCTCTCACGACTATTACTGGAAAACGTTCCGCATCAGATTTCGCATTGTGGAAAGCTTCAAAGTCCGGGGAACCTTCGTGGCCATCACCATGGGGTCCAGGTCGTCCTGGCTGGCATATTGAATGCTCGGTAATGGCAAGTGCGATATTTGGTGACAACATGGATATACATTCGGGCGGCATCGATCTCGCATTTCCACACCACGATAACGAGATCGCACAGTCTGAGGTGAGACTGTAACTCCGCCGCCTGAGATGACCAGTCTTTCTCAAGCCGCACAGGCGTACCACGAGTGCAGCGCGTGGGTCAACTATTTCATTCACACGGGCCACCTGCACATTGAGGGTCTGAAGATGAGTAAATCATTGAAGAACTTCATCACCATTGAAGTGAGGCCCGTGGGCTTTCCCCCCTACTTCGTTAATTAAAGTATATGCAATATCAGGACATTCTGCAGAGGTTTACCCCGCGTCAACTTCGCCTAGCGTTCTTATCGCAATTATGGAATGCCAAAGTGGACTTCTCCGATTCTCTGATGACAGGCGAAGTGAAAACCATCGAGGCTACTTTCAACGTAGGTGCCGCGATGATGGACAAGCGCGTATACCTGACAGGTCTCTCATAGAACTTCTTCGCGACAGTCAAGGCTCTGTTGTTGACCAACGAGGGAAAATCGGACGGGCACCATCACTACGAAGTGCCCGAACGGGAATTCACGAAGGGGTAACTATGTCTCAAGTTCCACTTTTTCACGTCTGACACACGCCCCAGGCTTGATGAGAGTAAGCTAGCATTCCGTTCCGCACTTTGCGATTCCTTCAATACCCCCGAGGCTCTCAAAATACTACGCGATCTGGTCTCGCGTACAAATGTTTACATGAACGCCCGCGGCATGAGTCTGAATGTTGGCTTAATTGAGCGATCTGCCCGATGGGTAGGGGACATGCTACGGATGTTTGGCCTCGGGGAAGGGGAGAAGTCCGAACTGGGTTGGGGCCAAGAAACCACGGACGACGGCAATGCTGCCAATGTAAGCCTTCCAATTTCCATTGTACCTCTACCTCAACCATGTCGATCAGCGGGAAGAAATTTTACTGCCGTATCTCGGCGTTCTGTCTTCTTTCAGGGATGGCGTCCGACAATCAGCCATCTCCAAAGCAGATAATGCATTGAAGGAAATCTTGAAACTCTGTGACCGACTTCGCGATGAAGACTTGGTTCCATTGGGCGTGGCATTGGACGATCAAGAAGGTTCCTCCTTTTTTTACCTTTGTGATAGACACTGAAGGCTCTCCACAGATGGTAAAGCCCTCGTGAAACTCGTTCCTCCGTCGGAATTGATCAAGGCCCGTGACGAGAAGCGGCAGAGGCTCGAGGCCCAGGCAGCTAGAAAGGCAGCGTCGTTGCAAGCCGAACAGGAGAAACGCCTCGCCAAACTAGAAAAAGGACGTGCACCCCCTGAAGAGCTTTTCAAATTGCCAAACGTTCCCGAGGGAACGTATAGTCAATGGGATGAACAAGGCATTCCCACTGCTGATGGCGAGGGCGCAAAATTGAGTAAAAACCAGGAAAAGAGGGTATTGAAGCAGTGGGCTGATCAGAAAAAACTGCACGATGAATTTTTGACGTGGCAACAGCAGCAACGGCGATAGTCAATCGCTTTTTTTTCGTTGCATTATAATTCTCGAAGGGCATGCATATATCCAGGCCTGGAATATACGTATAGTGAATTACCAGTCCAACTGTTACCAATCGCAGCTCCTCACAATCAGATCGGCGATGGATTCCAATCCACGTTTGTCTTCTTCGTCGAACCCGCCCAAAGCGAGGCAATCCAGATCCAGAACTCCCAATACCAGTTGATCATTTCCACTGCGTATAATCAGGGGACAGACAATTTCACTTTTAGTCTCTCCATCGCAGGCAACATGGCCCGGATACTCGTCCACGTTCGGGACAAGGATAGTCTTTTGTTGTAAAAACGCCCCAGCACATACGCCCTGGGCAGAACCGGGAGGGACGTTGATAAATTGACATGCCGGCTTTCCACAAAACGGGCCCAAGAGAAGCGTGTGCTCATGTGTGATGGAGTGCTGATCACCTACCCCAACATAGCGGGGTTTTGGGAACAAGGACGCGACGAGATAGAATCCTGCGATCACGGTGTCAGAAAGCACTCCACGGTTTATGGAGGATGAAATTGAGATGCAAGCGCGGCCAGTGGCCAAGGGAATGTGTTGCTCACCACACCAGCTAACAGAGCAATCGTCGCTTTCGAAACGGGGTCGGAAAGCGAGGAGGGCATTGTATATCAGGGAAGCGGCGTTGGCCAAATTCGTTACCTTGACAGACGTCCTTGTTAACACGACACAGGTAACCACTCACAAAGATGGTGCGATACCCAGTTTCTTTGATCTGCCAGCAAATGCTGGAGCTGTTCACGGACGTGAATCCAAAACTTGGCCTTTGAAGTTATCTCTGGAGGGACCAGCGATGCATCTGCGTGTGGCATGTCCGTCGATGAGGATATGTGGGAATTGGTTATGTAAGTGGGTGGTTTGCGCAGTCCGTTACTCGTGCACGAATGCCACTACAAATCGACCTTGTAATGTGGTTTGGATGCTCAAGTTCGGCGAGTGCAACCAGCTGCTCGTCACAGACCCGTTCACAGACGACGGCGTCAAGGTCTCGTCGAGAAGCAATCATGATACCCTGACATTTGGTTCCTCTGGCCACCATCCCCTTCGCACCCGACCCGTTTCGCCTGAGCGCTGCTCAGCGAGTATACCATCGGACACCATTGTTGACAGTCAAAACGGTACACGACCTATGTTAACGCGCATGTTAAACTTGAATGGGGCATCTACCGAAGGGGCTTCTGCGGAAGTCGCTAGCGGACCTCAGGACGACAGCGATATCATCATACACTCCGTTTGTCCATCCCCTATCTGTCCTTCTATGATTTCGCTCACTCTTTGGCTTGATCCCAGGTCGGTCCAAATGATTCTTTTGCCGGTGTGGCCCTCCGCTACGGCATTTCCATCGCTGCCCTTCGCCGAGCCAACCAACTGTGGCCATCGGACCCGATCCATCTCCGTACTGAGCTCTTAATCCCACGCAGGGGCATCCTTCCCCCCAGGCACAAGTCTCCCCGCCATGCGAGTACGGGCGCTTCGTTGGTTCCCACTGTCGAACCAAACTCAAACCCTGGA
Organism: Xerocomus ferrugineus; assembly: GCA_038092635.1. Lineage (NCBI taxonomy): Eukaryota > Fungi > Basidiomycota > Agaricomycetes > Boletales > Boletaceae > Xerocomus > Xerocomus ferrugineus. The sequence goes on from JBBPQS010000417.1 coordinate 11,323, forward strand.
TTGTCTCCGGATCTTGTTGCTTCCTCCTTCGTTGCCGCACGAAATATGATCCTTTCTGTGCTTCCCGCACGTTTATCTCTGGAGTCATTAAGCTCGAAGGCGAGTGCAAGCGAGGACCATGAATTGGATGATCTTCGTGCATCGTCAGCCTCCGATCCTCCGTTCGCTGAGGAGGGTCACGAGCTCTCTGCTCTGACGACTCCTCATACACAACACAAGCGGGCTGCTCTTCCGTTGTTGTCACAGATCCTGCCCTCACCCACCAATCACCAATACGCGGACATCCATCACATACCTCCCATCAACGACTTGCGTTTGCGGTCTCTTTCTTCGTCGCGCGGCGTGTCGCTTGAGCGTCTTCCTCGTATGCAACCGTTTGCTGTTCGCCCAGTGCGTACGTCACAACTAGAGCCGGAACCCGCCATGGAATTACCTGTCCGCTTTTCGGCATTCAACAATCATGATCTTCAGACAGACAGTGCCAGAAGAAAACAACTGCCTTTTAATAGACCACGTAGCTTGCGCTATGGGTAGTCCGTCAACCACGGTGGCATCGTGGATGGCGGCTCTTGCTTTCCCAATCACTCGTGTTGGAGTCACGTTCGTTTAGCTGATGCCATCGCAGTTATCTCGCGTTTGTGTGCCACTTGTCTTACTAGAGGCTATGGTGGCTGAGGCAGAGTTTAGTATGCACCATTCTGCCCTCGACTCTACTCATGTAAATATTCGGGAACATGGATTGATCTAGGCTACTTTCCTGCCGAATTACCAGTTCCTTGTAGCAATAGTGATCAAAGTTACGCTCTTCACTGCCACCCGGAACTTATGCACACCCGAACTTCGCCACTTCGGACGAACGCGTAGAGGGCTGCATTTTCCTGCCCACCATCTGAGTCGACTTCGGTCGCTTGACATGGATGTAAAGGGTACCTGTTTCTTCTTTTGGGGCAGAGAACAACACAGTTTTGATGTCCCTTCCAGTTCAACAGCTGCTGTCAAAGGCAATATCCCTGGTCGCCAAATTTCAGCAAGGGAGTAAAACCTTGTATACATATTGATCAGGCGATTGGTCTCGATCGTGAAGCACTCGGCCTCTGCCGTCCGGTCATCCCGAGCGACTCTGTACTGTCTTGACTCAGCTCGCAAGTCATCTCTGGCGTCGCTACAAGCAACTCAGTAATTGATAATCTTATTGAGGCCATTGGCCTTGACTGAGATGCACTAGCGCTTCGCCCCCCAGGTCACGCGGGTTCGAGTCGGTCGACGTCTTTGAGCCACCTCGCCCTTCATCTCACTACTCGGTTCTGCACTGGCGCTTCGCCCACCGGGCCATCTTGATCGGTCGGTGTCTTTGAGCAACCTTGCATTCCATCTCTCGACTTGGTACAATCACCTTGGAGAAATTGATAAGCTGGACGAGGTCATTGTCTTCGAACGGGACGCGCTGGCTTTTCGCCCACCAGGCCATCCGGATCGGTTGACGGCTTCGAACAACCTTGCATCCTTTCGCTCCACTAGGTACATCCGACTTGGCCAAATCAACGATCTTGGCGAGGCAAATGACCTTTCCCGGGCTGTACTGGCACTTTGCCCACCTGGCTGGATCGGTCGACCTCTCTGAGCAACCTCGCACTTCCTCTCTTCATTTGGTACACCCAGCTATGGGACATAGACGACCTACTATTCCTTCTCCCACCAGGCCATCCTGACCGGTCGATGTCTTTGAGTCACCTT
>JBBPQS010000418.1:0-12966 GCA_038092635.1 Xerocomus ferrugineus
TACATTAGACTCTTTTGTCCTTTCTCCCCTTTTTCCTCAGTGTTCTACACTATCTTGGGTGTACGCTGAGGTATGTTATTGTTCATCAGTAGTGAGAGTATCACTCATGTTCATTACCTAGATCTGTCACATTCTAGGTAATAAGATAGTGTTCTACACCATCTTGGATGTATGCTGAGATCTGTCGCGTTCTAGCTCTTACATTCACCACCCGGCCAATGGATGTACACCCCATGCACAGGGTACGTACCTCCTCTTGCAGTGCCGCTCTTTCATGCTCAAGCCAATCAACATCTTCCTGCATCGCTCAAAAACCGGACCGGACCGGACTTTTACACACTAGCCTTTAGGGAAGAGCAGGGGTAAGGGTAACCCTCAAGGGTCAGGTGAGGGTATGTCAAGGGTAAGGGTAGAGGTCTGCCTTGTCATACCCCTGACCCTCCAATATCCCCTTGCCTATTAGGCAAATATATATATATTATGATAGATAAAGGTGATTCCTTGGAAAATGATATTGAAAGATAGGATTAGAATACATAATAATCAATATTGACTTTAGTTAATGGGAAAATTATACCAATATTTGTAGCAAAACCCTGAGGTAAACCCCTCAAGGGTATGGTAAGGGTCCCATTGCTTGTACCCTTGCCATTACCCCTACCCTTGAATGAGGGTAAGGGTCTTTGAGGGTAAAGGTAAGGGTATGAGTCCAGGAACCCCAGGGTTACCCCTGATGAACCCTACTAGCCTTACCTGCGAAGTGAGGTTTCTTGAGGGCCCCACAATGGGCCCTGCAATGCAATCTGACTCCTCTGAAGAATTGAACAGACTCTTTGAACTCATATGCATGCGCTTCCTCAGAAGGGGTCGAACATCAGAAGCCTTATACTTCCCTTTGAGACAAGTAGCTTCTTGGATGGACGCGAGGTGTCTACCTTCCTCTTATGTTTGTGAGAGGCAACATCTTGCTCCTCCATAATGACTGAGCCTTCCTCATCATCCCCCTCCACATCCTGGCCTGTTACCGTCCTTTTCCATTTGCGAGATGCTCCTCCACAACAACCGAGCCTTTGTCATCATCACCCTCCACATCTGGCCTGAATTCACAGCATCATCTGGCTGGTAGTCCGATCCTGACAGGGAGCTTAGATCCTCCTGCTCCTCTGGTTTGATCTCTAACTCTCATTTTATGGCCTTCCTAACTGGGTGCATGATCATGACCTCCATAGGCTGTTTGTGATGTCCATTGCTCGGGTCTGCATTCTCAGTCAGATTGACAACAACTCTGGTGGGTGGGTGGTGATTCTTGCTTGTGGTTGGAGCAGTGTGAATGGTGATGTCGCTTGAATAGTCAATACTGATGACATCACTAGTATGCTGCTTTTCCTTTTTCTTCTTGCTGCAAGTCATTGCAACATTTTTCTTGTGAGCAGCACTATTGTGATCAATGGCCAGATTGGCAAACATCTGCTTGGCATGTGAGTGCGCAGAATCAGGCTTGGAGGTGGCACCATAGATTACAGGGATCCGAGATAGCTGGATGCCACCTGTAAAAGTAAACAGTCTCCTTGTCTGTGAGCATCCATCACATACTGCATACCTTTCATATCAGGCAAAGCAAGTTTAAAATGTAGCCCTTCCTTGGAAGTGTCCATTTAAATATAATTTATATTTTTTTTGATATAAAGATTTTAGAGTATTATAGTCGCTTTCGCTTAGGCTTTAAACCTATCTGTAATAGTTTTCTATTATCCTAATTTGTTAAAACATAGTAAGCGTGCCAACAAGAGTGATAACTCATGAAACTAGTTGTTGATCCTCTAAAAAGTGTCCTAAAGAGTGTCGATGACAAGTCCAGATGGTTGGCCCACAATGGTGTGCTGCCCTTCACCACCGTTAGCAGGCAATGTGATCCGTGCCCATTTTAAAACCCTCTCTGGAGGAGATGGTGTTTCAGTGCGTTCAGGGGGTCGTTGGTGAGTCACAAACTCCCTCCTGTACCCCCATCAGTCTATGCATCAAAATCTGTGGGAGATCACACTGTTGGAAGTATGCCAACAGCAGGACATGGAATATCTTCGTCAAAAAAGAGTGACTCGACGATAGGCTCCGGCTCATCCATGATGGGAGGCACAGAAGGATGGTTAGATGGTGCCCATGTATTATACCTTGTGCTACCCTTGGATGTGTGTGCACGTGCCTGGACCTTCTCATGATTGGTCGACAATCCTGGCTTCTCTAACATGTGCGATGACAGAATGAGACTTTTACCTTCCTTGCTCACTGCCTGTGGGAACCATGTGCTCTGATACAATCAGGTGTGTACGCGATACAGTGTTGAAAATGAAATATGACATTCATCACATTGGCCAGCAACCTCTACAGTCATTGGGGGCTTGGCAGTGACTATGGACTGACTTTGGTCATCACCTGTGGCTGCTCTGCCATAGAAATACATGTCTTCACCTGTCGCCTCCTCATTAAATAGAACACTGGCACACAGGACAGTGGTGTCTGAGGAGAGGCAGTGAAGGGGTCGTCACCTTCTTCTGGAAAGGCAGGAATTTCCTCTAGAAACCTGGCACGGCGAGCCTGGGTGGAATGAACAAGTCCTATGTTGCGTGTTGTGACCTTAACAGCAGTATGTAGATGGGTAGGTGTGAGCACAGGCAGCGGAGATGGGATATGGCAACCTCCCCCAACCTGCTCCTCATGGTAGTAGGACACACCAGGAAAGTGCACGGGGGCAGGAGGATTGCATTCAGTGGAATTATTATTGTCAGAAGACATTGTCTGCAGAAGCTTAGGAGAGTCGCAAAATGTAGCTGCCTGAAATCGTACCTGGGCAGGGTTGAGAGAGACAGAGAGAACAAATGTGAAGAAAAGCAGGTCGCGCTCTGCGCCTCAACTCTGCATCTCAAAGTTTTAAGTCAAGTATCCTCGGACTTTCAAGTATTGACATCAATGAAGTTCTACGAGAAGTTAGGAAGTTGGGTGGGTTGCCAACGGCATAGGATTTGCATGTACTCATGCGAGCCGCAGTCCGACAATGGTCTGTTGATGGTTTGGAGTGGGTTGACCTGACCTACAGAGTAACACATTGGTGTTGCAGACTGGGAAACAAGTCGCTTTCCAAGTCCTATGTGCTCTGATTTGATTGATCGTCCAAAATAAGTTTGCACTCTTGGATGTAGACTGATAGATTAGCAGTCGTTAGAGACCGAGATTCTGGTGCCTGAGGTGCAGTTGTTTGAGTACGAGGGAAGTTGTGGTGGTATTGTGTGGCAGTATTGTGCGACTTCTGGACATTCTTTCACAAGAAGCACTTGGTGATTTCAAAAATAGATGGCAGATTACAGTATTTAACTAAATAAGTAAAGATTTGCACAACTCAGCACATAGTTATGCATGCTAGAACACTGCTCTTGCGACATTTTGTGACATTTTCCAAGCTGTCCGAGCATTGTCATAGGGCCAGGTCCTGCAGTTGCAGACCCTACACAGTTTTAGGACCAATTGCAACCAGTCGTTTGAAAGACTGGTGTTACAACCCCTATCTTGTGGGAATCATGCTTCCCACTATATATACGGAATATTCCATGGATCAATAGCTATCTATCCACCTCTTGGTCAAGTGATTTGGACCACAGGAACAGGAGATATGATCTTTTTAAACTTACATATCAAGTATATATCCATCAAACTCATATAAAAGTCAAATATGGTCCAATAAATTCAAAGAAAATACATAAAAATACATAAAAATTAGGGGAAGTAGTCCCAATTAGGTAGTGTGGCTGTACACTGGTTGCAACCAGTTGCAACTGGTCCTAACTAGTCTTTTATTTTAGGTTGACTCAAGGCAACTACAACTGCAGTCTAGTTGCCAAACCAGGCTGAACCAGTCTAGTCCAGTCCAGTTGCCAGTTGTTACCAGTTCGCAACTGGATTTTGAAACACTACAGCTCTAAGTACCTATCTAGGGCCACTAGTTCTCTACAATGTGTCCTAGGCTCCCATATGGAGTCCAATTGACTAGAGTATGACATGAGTTCTGAGTATGTCTGGGTACTTGTCTGGGTCACATCCACTGTTAGTTATACAGCTGGGTGGGTGCTTTGGGTATGGATTGGGTGGGTGCTCTGGACAGGTATGGGTAAGAGGATAGCTTACTTAATATACATCCTGTGCTGGAAGTGTATTTGAAACCACTTGGAGGTGTTCATCCAGATAACGATAGATACTCAATATAAATACTCAAATGCTGATCTGGAGTTTCATTGGATAAGAACACTTGTAATACAGCCACAAATATTTATAATCAATTACTGTGAACTATTTATGATTTTGATGTGTATATGTTTAAGTACTGTACAAAATATAGTGATCAAGCTCTGATCTAAATGCTTATACATATCCCAGATCATAGTGACCATTCCAGGATCCAAACACTTTTACGATTTGTTCTTTGTGTTAGGCATGCCCACTGAGTATAGCCACCTAGTGGATATTACAACTGAGGTTATTAGACAATCCATCCTTGTGCTTGAAAGTGTTCATGGTGTACACTACAAGTATATTATAGGGAACCTTGTGGTAGCTCATGATTGTATAAAGTTGCATTGTGTAATGCCAGTTAAAGTCTGTCTGAGTGTCAAAGTGTGACACTTTAACTGTACATAGGAACTGAACATGTCAAAATTATCCTAACAACAGGAATACTCACTGCATTCATTTGTAGACAAGAAATCGGGTGTTTGACACAACCATGATGGACTGGTAATAGCCATAGTGTATTTTGCTTTGCTATTCCCCCCCCCCCCCCCTCCCCCAAGTAACCTAATAAATACTCAAATTCCAGTGTGAGAAAATTGCCTTCTACAAGTCTCATGCCAGTGTCATACGAAACATAAGTGCATTGAAGTTCCACCAGATGACAATTGGTCACATGTATGATGGACATGCACATGATGTACCTAGTATTGGTAATGTTGGACATCATTAAAGTAAGTCCAACATTTTTGCTAGCCACAGAAATACATTGTACAACCAGTTAGTGAGGATTGATTCATAAAAGGTTGACAAAAAAACCTTCACAAGAGAGACTGTATAAGCTATGCAAGAAACCGTACAGTGATGTTAAACAATGACCAAACATCAAATGAATGAACTAACTGACACTGTATTTACATTGCTTCCATTTTTGTACCACATATCCAGAGAAACAGTTTGCACATCAGTTCTGTGTCTGAAAGAGAATAGAGTGGTGAATGATGCCAAACTAAAGAGATGGGCACTGCCAGTCACATGTCACATGTGACAAGTCAGTTTTCAGACACAACCAGTGCTCTTTAGCTGAACACTTACCTGCCACCTAGACTTAGCTAGCCCCTAGTTCCTCTGTTGCCCCATGTAATACCTACAAGAGCTCTACAGTTTTAACACCACTCCTAATGACTGCCCAAGTCCGGTGGTTTTCAGCACCACTATTGACATATTGGATGTTCTCAATACCTACCAGGCTGATAGACCAGTTGATGAAGACCTCTCCATGGACAAATTTCAGACTAATCTTCAGTTGGAATAGACTATCTTTGACAGCATCTTTTCAGTGAGTGATGACTGATCAGGCTAGATCTTGACTGACATGCTAGCCAACTCTCAAGCCTCTGCTTGAATCACCTGGCTCAGCCAGTCTACTCCCTTTATTTCCTTATGAAACAATCTGCCCCCATGGGTGAGGTGAAGGTATCAAACATTAGCTGCACTACATATAGACGATCAAGCCAATTGTTAGTGGTGTCCAAAATGGTTTGATCAACGGGAGGTTGACTAAGCCTTCATAAGTCTCTGAAAACATTGTATCATGATTTGAGACACAATCATTCCATCTTCATTGGGTGGCTCTAATCTAACAAAATGTGCAAATGATTGTATCATTGCAAGGATCACTGTACCTGTCAACTTACATTGTGCCTGTAAGATCTTTGTAATACACCATGTGGTTGTACTTATAGTGATGACTACACAGTGGCTTAGCAGTTGAGTTTATTTACTCACACACGAACAGCAAAGACCTTGATACTTGATGGTGGTGGATTTGGTAGCTTCCATCAAACTGTTGTATGGTTTAAGTGATTGGTGCTACAATATGAAATTATAGAATGTACCATTGAAAGGGTCTTAGACTAATTCTACACTCCTAGAAAGACAGGTGGTGGAGTGTATTCCTGTGGGGGAGTCTTAATGTTTAAATTCAGCTCAGTACAAAACAAATTGTAATATCTGATCAATCCAGAGTTTGAGGCTCTAGACCTGGCTATTACAATGACACAGCTCTCATCTAGGGCAACTAACTTTCTCAAATGTTTGAGGTGTTCTGCTCCTCCAAGGTCTCTCACCTGTGTCTTACAATGACTTTAACTGCATGGTCATACAGCACAAGCTCATGTGAGTCTTCTATGACATACTAGGACTGTAGAGAGCCATTCTTCCTGCCTACCTGGTAGCCAATAGTGTCTCCCTCATGAGATGATCAACCGGGTTGAGGAAAGTCCTAGGTGGGCTCAGGAACCTGATCCCTGTGGCAATCTATGTATGTCCTCTTGCAGGAGGATCTGTGTCACTCAGTCACCAACTTTGCACTCAACCACTCTAAGGAGCAGTATAATGTGGAGCTGGAGAGATAGATATCCAATTGGAAAGTATCCCTTCTCTGGTGGCCAACATGAGCTCCCACTCTGAGACCCTGTAGATTATCAGGTAGTTGGCGGATGTGGTCCCTCATTATGACTTTCTCATGGCCTCTTTACAGGGTGCAGTTGATAAAAACATCAAGTAATTGATGCACCTGGATGACGTCAGGTGGATATGACGTAGAAGGAAGGGGTGCATCATTCAATTGTCTTTCATGTTGTCTTAATCCTTGTCTCATATTATCAGACTCATTGATTGTCTCTTATTTGAATGTTTCCTTATGACAGATAACCCTAAGTATTGTGTAGAATAGCATGGGGCATAACCTCCAATACCTAGACTGATATATATGTCCCTTGCTCATTGTTATATAAGCTGTGCACCATCTCTACAATTGTTACATCATTCTTTAAGGGACTAATCCCCTATGACCATCACATGCACAATGTGTCAGTCATGCATATGACATGTTCAATATCTGTTGTAATACACTTGATCTCTAGGATGACATGTATAACAATGTGGGGACCATCACAGTGTAAGATGGCCCAATTGCTTTATTTATTAAATACCTGCTCACATCAATATACCTCAATATTTAAACATGAACTAAATGTACTCATTCTTGAAAATGGTTGGACAACAGCAATGGACAACAGCAATTCCTTCATTTTTGAATGAGTCAGAGTGGCTGACAACCATCAAATGGAGTGTGCCACATCCTTGTGCTTCTACAGTCTCAATATATCCTTTGATGTTTCCTAGCACACCCTTGACACAATGTATGTCAGATTGAGGACCAGGGTAAGAAATTCCAAACACTACTTCTAACAAGATCTGAATAGGGAAGTGGAAAAAGAATACTGCAGTATACAGATCACTTGAGATCCTGCTTAGCCTTGCTATTACATCTGGGCCACTAGAAGGATTGAAATGGTCTAAATCAATTTCTGTGCCAGTAAGAACTTGCATAATTGGATCATGGATGTTAGCAAGATTAATTATGATCCATGAATAGTCATCTCCCAAATCATAGAGTGAACAGCTGCACATTTGAATGTCATGATCACTTCCTATGCATCATCCAAATAACATAACACACTTTTGTGGGATTTGTCCATTTCCATAACCTTTGAATGAATCACAGAAACATGTCTTTTCTGTTATACAACTGCAGAATTTGAGATTGGCTTATTTTGCTTTTCTTTTCACTACTATTCATCAAATCTTGCACACCAATCCACTGGAAAACACCTTCATACTGAATGATCTCATTTTTTTTTGATTTACAAACATGCCACTTCTGACAGATGTCAAACACCTGAAAAATGAAACAGACATATAAACAGATTCTAGTGCTGATCAAATACTGAAGCACCCAATGAGCATGCTCTTTCAGAAGAGTCAAAAGAACAATTAGTACTACACAAGGCTTGTTGTCACAGGATTAATCAGAGGGAAAGAAATACTCCAATGTTTTCAAAGATATTGTAGGCCTAACATGGTCATTGGTAGAACTTGTTAAGGATGATAATCAAGATTTGCATGAAAAAGCAGGGGTCTCTTTTTCATTCTCTCTCTCTCTCTCCTTTGATGATTTTCCTCACTCACTTTTCATAAGAAGTTCATAGAATTCTTTATGCATTTACAGAATGCCCATAGCTGGGGTTACCATCAGAAAATAGAACACAAGGTTGAGACAAAAGTCAAAAAGGGTTTCATTGTGCTTGTATAAAGTTGTGGACTAACAGAAAAGAATTGAAACTTTGCCTATATATCCATAAATAGTACACACACTATTCCTGATGTCTATGAGCATACTCGTAATATATGAATGCCCTTTTTGCTTGTTTCAAAGCATCAAGGGTAATATGAGTTCTCCAATCAGACCTGATCTCTGTTTGTCCATCCTCACATAGACCTTAGAAAGCTTTCCAGATGGCATCTGTCAGTAGTCATTTCCTATCATGCCATGCTGCTTCTCTCTACAAACAGGCATGCAAAGAACATAGATGATATCATTTTCTAATGACAGTTTTTTATCTTTACAGACTCTATCAATTAGTGCTTGCATGTGATTGGTTCCCTTTGGACGCTTTTGTAAACAACTGCAATGAAACCAGTTTTGATATCCACAACAGTATTGTTGTTCATCTCAGTCTAGATTGCATGCCTTCTTGCATGTCAAGCAAGTGTCCAAGTTCTAAAAGGATATGGAAGATGATTTTAAGATTATCAGAAATACTCAAATAAAATGAACCTCTATTTCATGCTTTCCCCCTTTGACCTTCATTGACCATTGCACATATAAGTCATCAGGACCTATGAGTGGTTGGCCAACATATTTCTCAGAAAATGTAATCATGTCTACTGTGGCTAGCTGATGTAGTTAATGGCTATCCCTTCCCAAAACAAGGCCATGATCATTGAATCCACACCTCCTCCACCCTCATGTCCCCTGGTTGGGAACATGACCAAGAATACTTCCCCGCTCCCATTACTGTAAGTGGCACTCTTCACTTCGACGAAGAACTCTCCCTTTTTGACCAAGAAAATCTTCTCCTTCACTATGATACTATACCTTACATCTCTTCCTCTTCCTCTCCTCTTCCTGTACCACCTCCTCATTCCTTGTCCAATGACGCTATCCTCTCCATAGACCTCCCCATGTCCTGACTTGGCCCCCGACTTGAACAATGGGGTGCAAGTGTATTGGAAGGACAAGTCTGCATCGGTCCTTGGAATTCAGGATGGAAACTCTGAGCGTGAGGAATATTGGAAGTCTCCATTGGCAAGGCCAGAATGACACCTGGGGTTGTGGAACCTCTTGGTTCAATATCATATTTGATACAAGGTACCTGCTTCTGACTGGGCATGTCATATTGCACAGTAACTGAATGAGATCATTCACGAGCATGGGATCGTATTTGGCCAGTCTCACATGCTGACAGTAGCAGCAGAGGCATGGGTGTAGCAACTGAGCATGAGCATGCGTGTAGTGATTAAAAGTCCAATCTAATCCAGTTTTTTCCTAAAATTTTAGACAACTAGCAACTAGACTTTAAAAGACTGGTCTTTCGGCCCCTAACACGTGGGAACCATGCTTCCAACTATAGATATGGAATATTCTAGTGACTAATGGCTTTCTATAAAACTACATGTCATGTTAGAAAATCAGGGAAAATTATGGGAAGTAGGTAATGTGGCTGTACACCAGTTGCAACTGGTCCAAAGTGGTCTTTACATTGTCCCAGAGCAAGGCAACTGCAACTGCGGTCAGGTTGCTAGTCTTTTTGCAGTTGCACAACTAGACTTTGAAACACTAGTTGAGCCAAAGGGAGCTTATCATCTTCTGGCTGCTGCTGTGAAGACAACACTGTCTAGAAGAGTAAGCTTTGTGTTACACTTGGTCGGCTTAGGTTAGTCCAGTCCAGTTGCCAGTCTTTTTGCAGTTGCATAACTGGACTTCAAAACACTAGTCCCAGGTGTTTGGAGGTATACCTGTATCCATACCTGCACAGGTATACCCACAAGAATTGTGAGTGCAAATGATCATGACATATATGTCACCATTGTTGCTACTGAGTCATACAGTCATGTCCTTTGTGGTGGTGGTGTGAGTGTAGTTAGTGTTTTTAAGTCCAGTTGCAGGACTAGATTAAAGACCAGACTGGACTGGACTTGTATCTAGTTGCAGTCCATCAGATTTGAGAAAGCCAACAGTTTGGTTGCTTCGGTTTCAGAGAATTGGCAGGACTGGTTGGTAACCAGTTACAACCGGTCTTTTGAAAAACTGGTGGATACACCTTTACTAACCTGGATTGGTCAATCTTGACTGAATCCTGATTGAATCTGGACATGAATCCAATGTGTTTATGGATAAAGTATGTTTATTTGACACTAGAAAGCACCATAATATGACATATGGCATCTATGTGGCACATGCAGGTGTGGAAACTCACCTGGATAAAATATTACAACCCCTAAAATATCGGATTCACATCGGATTTGTGAGTTCTGACATTGAATCTGATGTTTTAGGGATTAAAAGACTAGTTGTTCAATGGACTGGTCACAACTGGTTGGCAACTGATGCATGGACCAGTTGCAACCAGTCAGGACCATGCACAGCCACCCTACCATATCAGGATAATATTTCTGATTTTTTTTTTACAAATTTTCTAAACATTTTTAGACTATATTTGATTCTTTTAAAGCCAATACATACATATTATCTGAAAAAAGTTAATGCTATTTCTGGCCCAAATAATAGGAAAAAAGGGTAGGTAGATAGCCCTGAGCATGTACTATTATGTACCTGATATGATCTAAGCATAATTCTCACAACATCATTTGGTGAAATTTCCCTCCTAGAATGATATTCCATCTGAAATCAGTCATAACATTTGATCCTGTGAAACAAATCACATGACAAAATGGTCATTAGATAGTCATAAGGAAGTACTATATTGTGTGTGTGATGACTTAAGCATGATTCCCATGCTATTATATACATAAATGACAAATAGATGTCATATCCCTATTAAAATGACATCCAATACGAAATCAGTCATAACCTTTGATCCTGTGAACCAAATCACATAATCAGGAGGTTGTTTGAAAGCTAAGAATCAGTACTACAATTGAGACTGGACCAGTTTGGACCAGTCTTTTTGCAGTCCTGGACCAGTTTTGGTCCTAGTTTTTCCAAAAAAGGCAAAAGACCAGACCAGACCAGACCATTAAACTCTAGCTGCACACTTGTACAGACAATCAGGATAAACATTTCGGATTGGTGAATGACTTACCTTGAAAGGTAAGTCTATTCAAAGTCTAATAAAACTTGTCACTTGTATTAGACAGACAGCTACCTTAGCAGATCTGGACTTCAGAGCTCACATGAAACCTTAGGCACTTCATGTGATGTCTCTGTAAATGGATTTCCTCTTAAAAGTGAGGCATACCCTCTTTGTGGACCAGCCTTTACTGTAGTGGCCGCACACCTTGTGCCATATATCTTGGGACTAGCTCAATGTGATTGCTCTTTGCCATTGTGCCATTCCCAAAAAACAAAAATTATGTAGCCCAGCAGAGACAAACAGTGACTACACTTTGTAGTGCAGTCATGAGAGGGTGCACACATGGGGTACTAGTACTGTATTACTAATAATTTTAGGAATCAGTGCTCTTGCACTATGATGAATGGGAACATTGCACATACTATTTCCCTTGTCCTTCAAATTTCATTATCAGCTAATGCATCTCAGTGAAAATTACCCTAGATGTCCCAGTTAAACCAGCTAGTGCACTTAACCCAAAGGACATACTAGCTGTCCATTAGAGGACTGTTGAAACAATATCATCCTATGCCATTTCATGAGCACGCTCAAGGCCTCAATAAGTCTTCGTCTCAACTATGTGAACTTTAACATACCAAAAAGCTTCAGTTCACGGCAGTGTAGGTCCAGTTCTGCAACCACTGCTGCACACAAGCTGCCACCATTTGTCTCCTGCACATCTTTGCCAATTGTTTTGGCCTGCTTCCTCCTTTGACTTAGTTTACCCTGCAATACCATGCCAGACTCAAGAAACTACTCAGAGGTCACTCCAAGGGCCTGGGTTTACTACACCAATGGCCAACCCTTGGGGATGAGCTGTTGCCTGCTATACATGTCAATTCTCTTATTTTGTATAAAACTTATTGTTACGAACTTACTATCATAGTTTTCATGGTTTGGAAATATAGTCTTGAGAGAGATCATTCAGTATGCTCTACAGAACCTACTATACCTCAGTTGGTTTGGGTTCTTTGAGAATGTGAGATCTGATGGATTTGGAGGTCTTCTCTGAGTGCCACTCTCTGCTACTATGCCTAGGCAGTGAAGCAACTCTAGAAACAATGCCGGGTAAGGACACGTCTTTGAGCACTTAAAAGAGACATCAGGAAAAACCTCCCCTGGATAATTTACAAGAATACTAGATATTCTCAAAATTGTCATAAAAACTTGAGAATATCTAACATTTTCAAGTTTTATCCCAATATATAAATGTCCTTTGAAAAATAGTACATATTTGCATTAATTTATGACAATTGTAGGACAATATACAAACATTCACTTTTAGAAAGCAACCCAGAGTGGCATAAGGAAAAACCTCAACCTGGTAATTGCCATAAAATGTATAAATTTGTGAGAATTCTATACATTATGTTATATTTTCAAAAATATCTGACTTTTTGCACAAGCAGACTCCCACCCCCCTCCCCCCCTC
>JBBPQS010000419.1:0-12938 GCA_038092635.1 Xerocomus ferrugineus
AAAGGAACTCGAGATGCTGTGACGGTGTATGGACCGCAGGAACCTGGGCGGGAAGACGTTTTTGGAGGAGGAGCGGGAGAGGCGGCTGCGCGAGGGCGATCCGGAGGAGGGCGTGTGCGAAGGGACGTATTGGGGAGGCCCAAGGAGGGCCGGACATCTGAGAGAGGTTGGGCGGGATTCATCGCTGCGGTCGGGCGCGAGGCGAGTGGGGTCTGGGTGGTCATTCATCTCTAAGAATCGGCGGGTGTTCTACATACCTTCGTGTTTGGAGGCTGATGCGCGCCCTTGGGACAGTCGTTGGACAGGTTTCTGCGTTGGACGATAGGTTGTTGAGACTTGCGCGTTTGTATCCTCAGATAAAGTTTCTGAGGGCTCGCGCTGCTGCCCTCGGGTTTGCTTCGAGGAACGTCGTTGAAACGGTATCCACCCCCGCCACCCCTGCCACGAAGGATACCGGGTAGATTCGACGACGAGGACGACTCTGAGGAGGACTCTGCTTGCCAGACCATGAGTTTGAGCACGCGTAGTCCGGGGTGTTGAACCTGATGGTCATGAGAGAGAGCGGGCAGATGGCATGATATGCGTACCTGCGTTCGAATGGCGTTTCTCGGTGTACTGGACCATCTCTGAGAAGAGAAATGCGAATGCAGAGGCTGATGTCTTGCTGAGACTACGATCCTAAATATTCGGACGATTGGCGAGTTTGTGTACTGCGATTCCGAGGGTGATCGACGGTGCTGATGAGAGCGAAAATATCGGCGAGGACGCAGAGTCCAGGCGTCGGTTTTAACCTCTCTGTACTTGGTCAGCTCGCTACAAAAGCTACACTGAATCGTCCTCATCCAATCCATATGTCGCTCTCACCCTCCTCGACGCCCCTCATGGCTTCTTCAGCACCGAGTCTTCACTGCGGGCTTTATCGAATCTTCCTCCTCTTCTGGCCTCTATCGACATCGTCTTCGATGACCGCAACATTACACGCTAGGCATGCTTTCTATCTCTCTCTAATATCAGCTCACTCACCACCCATCGATAGGATTCGAGTACGCATGTCTAAACTCTCCTGACTGCTTTCCTAGACCAGCCCCTTCGTCGGATGTACCCCGTACACACCACCTTGTCATGCCTTCCTTCCTTCTCTCTCTCCTCGCAACCTCCGTCTAATTCTCCATCCGCTCCCATGCCTCCAAAGCGCTCGCCTACATCCTTAGCACCGTTGGTCCATACCAATTTGCAACAGTTTCTGCTCTCAATTTTCCTTCAGAACCTGATCCCGTCGCTGCTGTTGGCTTGGAGCATATCGCGGAAATCCTCAATCCTTCGGCGTCACCTTCACCATCGGACTCCATGATGTCTTGACAGACAAGCTGCATGACCTTGACGTACACAAGGAGGGCCCTGCCGTGTCAGACAAGATTGGCGAGGCTGCCACACGTTGGCTCGCAAGATGGGGCCCAGACATGCTCATGCACGAGAAGGCTTTCCGTGCGAGAGGCCCACTCCCAACCAGGCCTCTAACCTCCTGGCGTCGCGCAGAAATACTGCCATCGCGACGATTCACAGACGAGTCCTCCCTACCACACCTCATCGTACCCCCCTGATATGGGCCAGAGGCGGTCACACCACCGTTGTTATCGCCACACTCCTGATGTACCAGGGAGAGTGTGTGATGGAATGAAGCCCCTTGTTAAACAACAGCAGAGTCTTACTGCCGTATTTTGAGGGTTTTAAGCGTGTAGTTTTGCAGACCATAATGGTGCATTTTGGTCTTCTTCAAACTTGATGCAATGTGACTGAATCAATTCTTCGGTTACAGACGAATAAAACGGAATCTAGTTGGGTATTATCATCCATGTCCCATGATACGATTAACGGCAGAACGTCCAGAGGACCGTCATACATGTTTGTGTACTGCCACAAGAATGATCCAGCTTGAAAACACGCCAGCGGTGCAGTCCGATACATCGTCCTCCTGAAATAGAATTCAGCTCCTTTGGAACGTCTCATGGGCACCGGCTCCTGTCTCGAGGCAAAATGACTAGCTATAAATCACTGCATGGTGGAGTTGCTCGGTGGGTGAGTGGTTTATTTGTGAGCGTGATGAATGTATATTCGAGGGAAGAAGCAAGCAATCGAAACTCGTTTTACTGCCCACTATTTAACGCAGCTGTTAAATAAAGCTAGGATTATGATGTACTACGGCTCAAGTCACGACACCACTCTTCCAAGTGTCACTCGAGCCCAATAATGACAACGTAGATTGTGAAACGAATAAGATGTGTGGCGAAATGCGTGCTTAATATGCATGCCGCGGCCTCTTGCCAGTGCGTTCCGCACTTATCTCTGGTGTGATTGCTCTGGACCTTGCGAGCCTTCCTGGTAGGTATAGAAACCAAAGGGTTGGCAAATCGAACTGAGAACACAGTTTTTACATGCCTTTTCTCATCGTTCCGGTAACCTGCCCATCATGTATGCCTGAGTCATCCTTCAGAGTCCCAGACCGACTCGACCATGATGCCGTCAGGTCTTGGAGAGGTCGGGATCGCAGACAAGAACTCATGAACTGTTGAATGGAAGAGACTATTGCCTCAGCGGGGGGTCGTTCCTCTATTGGTGACCAGCACTGTTGAATCGTATTCCAATGTGAGTCGTGCAACGTTTGACAATCTGGTCGGCCTGGCGTTTGGCCCCTCGCCAAGCATAAAACGACAGCTGCATCTTGACGCACTTCCGACCATGGCTGTTTACCAGACAACACCTGCAAAATAAAATCAGGATGATGCCGAATCCGACGAGCGGTGGACGTCCCTGGAGGGAAACACAACCAAAAGAGTATATATCACTCTTTGTTGTCCTTTCAAATGCCTTTTCCGGGTCAATTTGCTCTGGTGCAACCCAGCGCAAGGCTCCCGGCCGCACAGTGGACCTTTGTAGGTATCCTAATGCTTCTGGTATATTCCCCACGAAGGAAGCAAAGCCGAAATCAGCTATGCGTGCGGTATAATCTTGATCAAGAAGGATGTTATTCTGTCTTACGATGAGTTAAAAAGGAACCCTGAAAATTCTAGTCTGACGCACACAATTCAAGTCACCATGAACGACCGAGAGGGAATGCACTGGTATGTGTTTCATTCTGGGATCACGACAGTAGTAACAGCGACCCACAGTAATGTAAACCGTTTGCAGTGTCCAGTAGCTACAAGGGATTAGAAGACATAAGCAACATTAAAGTTGAGTGGACATACCAACTGGAGTCGGTGATCCACACCGAGGCTGACATTGTGCTTTTCCAGGAAATGGTAGAGAGATCCATTTGGCATCCACAAGGACGCCAACGACATTGAACCGAACATTCCAAACCCATATGCGATGCCTAGGAACGGGACGACATTGGGATGGTCAAGTCTTCTCCAAATTCCGAGTTCTCGACGAAGCATCTACAGGGCGCCCGTTTAAATAACATGAAATTGTGTCGACGCAACGAATTACCTTGGGAGACCCCTCCCTTGTAGTATCTTCAATTGAAAAACTAAATCGCAATGCCTTCACCGCAACCTATGAAGGTGTAAATTGCATAAAACCTATTCGAACACCATGATCAAACCTCTTTCCGCAAACTGTCGCGGTACCAACATCTGTAGACATCACGAAAGCCTCCTCCAGCAATATATTGATCATTTTCTTTGGAAATATAACGGGTGAGGTCTGGTGCAGGGGGAACATTGGTACTGAGAAATCCAAATGATAAAACAAATGATCATCACGAAAAGCTGCCACAAAAACATACTTGAAGCTGGATTTTCGACACTATCCACCCGGTGGGCTATATGTCAGGTAGTGCGGAGGGTAGTAGGTAAGACGGGACTAACCGTTGTGGGTACTCGCCAGAAATATATTCATTCTGCTGCTGTTGTCGCCACGGATTCACCAGAGGGAGAGAAACATAATCCAGTGCAATGCCCTTTGACTCGTAGATGTTGTCCAATAAGATTACCGGATGTGTCCCAGAACCGAATGGTATCATCGTCTTGAAATTTGCCCGTGGTACTCGCAAGGAACAATCCATGAGGAGATAGGGAGAGGGAAGTTACTTGTTGGTCGGGGTTACCTGCGGGCCACGGTTGTCTAATTTGTTTTCCTGTACCGGCGTCCCAACAGCGAATGAAAGAGCCAGATGTAGAAAAGAGCCAGCCGCTGTCGTGTGACCATAACAGACTCTCGGTCCATCCTTGCGTGCCAGGTGGTGTAGCAAGAACGAGTGTTCCGCTGTCAATGTCATAGACACTAATGCCACCAAAGGTGCAACACGCGAGTTTGTCGCTGCCGGGAGAGAATGAGACATAATTTGCTGGCCATGTAGGAACGATGGAACGTTTGATCTTTCCCTCCTGGGTGTAAATAAGCACTGTATCACCACTAGCGGCGTGGGTGCCAGTCCCATGCTTTGAGTAGTTGTTGCGATTCGACGTCCCACACTTTGATGCATCCTTCAAAGGAAGCACTGACAACCTTCTTGCCATCTCGGCTCACAACAACATGGCGCAATCTTCCTCCATGCCACAGGACTTCGCCCTCCTGCTTCCTGTCTGCCACATTCCAGATCACCACATTTGACGTGGCAAAAGAGCCAGTGACAATTCGTCGTCCGTCAGGGAGCCATGCAGGTAAAGCCAAAGACTGATTGAATGGGTCTGGCAGATATGGCTGAGAGGATGTTTTCAGATGTAGTTGAGCGCCATCGCCGTCGGACGGTTGTGGAGTGACGCTTGACATGATCAGATGGTGCGTGGTGGTTCGTTGTGGGCCGGGTTTCCCGCCGACCGAGTGCGTGTTGTGTGATGCAAAGGGGAGTGGAAAAATTAGGTGAGGCTAATCGATAGCGCTGATAACTGAAAGTCTTCTATTTAGCGCTCACCAGCGTTCAAATGCTGAAGGACACCATCTACTGTGTGTCTTATTCCATTTCTGCTTATATGACAGGACGGTTCACCTGAGCTCAACTTTGTTCTTAACAGTGTGACCGTGGTTTACCAGCACAACTTTCTAGCTACTCCACTGACGTGGTATCGTGGCTGTCACTACATTTCTCTCAACCCGCTCAGCGTCCTAGTCGTCCTCGGAGTCTGGGACTCACGTCCACGATGTCGAATCAGTCCATGTGATCAACTTGAAATGCTTGAATGATCGCAATTTGAACCTGGTCTTGTATCAACTCTGATAATGTATCCCTTTTGCGGCCGCATTTTGATGTTGCTCACAATCAGACCATCCAAGACATGTAAGCGGCATCTCCCCTCT
Source organism: Xerocomus ferrugineus (assembly GCA_038092635.1). Lineage (NCBI taxonomy): Eukaryota > Fungi > Basidiomycota > Agaricomycetes > Boletales > Boletaceae > Xerocomus > Xerocomus ferrugineus. The sequence goes on from JBBPQS010000419.1 coordinate 5,299, forward strand.
TCAACCGCGTTGGTGGTGAACCGCTCGTTGTGCGAGATAATCACCATGGCTCCATTCCACGAATTCAGCGCCGCCATGAGCACATCAGGACCCTACATGCGGTGCCAGTTTTGTAGGATACGCTGCCTCGGGGACCACTGGAATGAAGGTGAGATACCTCCTGAGCGTACGAAATTTGTATGGTCTATGTGCAAAAAACACAGCCGTAACAGACGGGGCGAGAAATTTTCGGGAATAAATGCGCAGACGCCGTATCATAGTGAGCGGAATGCACCAGTACACGTGGATAAACGGAAGAAACAAGATGCGATAGTACACACTGAAAAACCCGATGACTACGAGCTGGTTACTGTGTCGATATGCGTTCTGGCAGGATCTGTCGACAAAGTCAGTGAAGACACCAACGGAAGATCAACTAAGACATGCATTTTTCCTGGTTTCATATCCAAGCAACTGTTGAACACCTTCCGGCTCCAGGACCACCTTTGTCCCGTCACACCGGGCCTTTTTCGTAAACTCGGTACACAGCTCGTCGATATCGGCATGCTGTCATCGAACGGGTTGAGATACGTGACATCAAGCAAACAAGAACACGAACCTTGAAATGGGGATTCTGCGTGATATTTCGCCATGCTTGGAGCACATCAATGTTATCGGGGCTCTCCATTGTCCGCGGGCGCTTGGAGCCTTGGTAGGAAACAATGTCACTCAAATATATTCTGGGACGTAGATGGAGGTTTTATACCGTTAATGAGTGTTGCGGGTGATATGGACGGATTTTCCACCAGTGGACTGAAATCATAACTTCCTCCAAACAACCCGTCAAGGCTACGATGCGGACGTAAAAAGTCGCTTTGGCCATTGTTTTGAGTGTATGACGGGGATTGGATTACTGGAGGCCATGAATTGGTTGATGAGGGAAAGTTGAAGGTAGAGTGGTCGAGAGAACTCGTGGTGGATGTGGCATTTGGCGAGGTTAATGGTGGTTCGTCGACAAAGGACATGAGAAGAGGGTTATTGGCGATAGTCTTGTAAGACTGTGGCAACGCATACTGTCCAAATAGAGAGGAGGCAGTGTCAGTTTGCATAGGTACGTCTGAAGGCTCGTCAAGTATGCTAAGCATGGATGGGTCAAATGTGGTGAGTGAATTCCAGTCGACATCTTCTGCGCTAAATGCAGAAGGGGTTGATGTAGTCTGAGGAGTAGTGGACGAGGGAGGGAAAAAAGATGGCGAGTCAAAAAAGCTGAAGCGAGAGGGTTGCACGGAGTAATCTGATGCTGGAGTGAAGACAGACGATGGGTTTGGCATTGAAAATGTGAACTGAGCTTGCTTCTTGAAGGTAGAGTAGTCAAGACAAGTCGTGGTATTAGAATCAGATTGGCTCAATCGTAATGTCGCCACGGCTTGCAGAGACCGGGATCGTGGACAAGAATTCAAGAATTGTCGGATGAAGGATACTATAGCCTCCGCGCGAGGCCGCTTCTCTATCGGTGACCAACACTGTTGAATCAAGTTCCAATATGAGTCCTGCAACAGTTGACACTCTGGTCGGCCTGGCTTTTGGCCCTTCGCCAAGCGAAAAAGGATGGCTACATCTTGGCGCACTTCAGACCATGGTTGTTTGCCGGACAACACCTGCAAAAGAAAATCAGAATGAAGCCGTCCCTATAGGTAGTAAACGTCCCTGGAGGGAAACGCAACCAAAAGAGTATATATCACTTTTTGTCGTCCTGTCAAATCCCTGTTCTGGATCGATTTGCTCTGGTGCAACCCAGCGCAAGGCTCCCGATCGCGCAGTGGAGCTTTGTAGATATGTCAATGCTTCTGGTATATTCCCCACGAATGAAGCAAATCCAAAATCAGCTATGCGTGCGGTATAATCTTGATCAAGAAGGATGTTGTTCTGTCTTACGACGAGTTAAAAGGAACCCTGAAAATTCTAGGCTGACGCACACAATTCAAGTCACCATGAACGACCGAAAGGGAATGCACTGGTATGCGTTTCATTCTGGGCTCATGACAGTGGTAACAGCGACCCACAGTAATGTAAACCGTTTGCAGTGTCCAGTAGCTACAATGGATTAGAAGACATAAGGGACATTGAAGTTGAGTGGACATACAAACTGAAGTCGGTGATCCACACTGAGGCTGTCATTGTGCTTTTCCAGAAAACGGTGAAGGGATCCATTTGGCATCCACAAGGACACCAACGACATTGAACCGAACATCCCAAACCCATACGCGATACCTAGAAACGGGACGACATTGGGATGGTCGAGTCTTCTCCAAATTCCGAGTTCTCGACGGAGCATCTACAGTAGCCCTATTTAAATGACATGCAATTGCGTGGATAAACGAATTACCTTCAAGTGACATCCACTGCTTGTAGTATCTTCATTCACAAAACAAAATCGCAATGCCTTCACCGCAATCTATGAGGGTGGTAAATTGCATGCAACCTGACTCGGATTCCATGATCAAACCTCCTTCCTCGAACCGTCATAGCACCAAGATCTGTAGACATCACCAAAGCTTCCTCCAGCAATATGTTGACTATCTTCTTTGGAGATATACGGGGTGAGGTCTGGTGCAGGGGGAATATTGGCACTAAGAAAACCAAATGATGAAACTACATCAAATGATCATCACGCAAGCTGCCACAGAAACGTACTTGAAGCTGAATTTTCTAACTGTTGTAGGTACTCGCCACAGGTGTATTTCTTCCATTGTTGTCGTCGCCACGAATTCACCAGAGGGAGAGAAACATAATCCCGTGCAATTTTCTTTAATTCGTAGAGGTTGTCCGATGAGGTTACCGGATGTGTCCCAGAACCGAATAGTGTGATCTTCTTGAAACAAGTTACCCGTGGTCGTGCTCGCAAGGATCGATCCATCTGGAGACAGGGAGAGGAATGTTATGAATTGTTGGTCGACGTGATCTCCTGGCCACGGTTGTCCAATTTGTTCTCCTGTATTGGCATTCCAACAGCAAATTAGAGAGCCTAGTGATCTGGAAAAGAGTCTGCTGCCGTCGTGTGACCATAACAGACTCTCGATCAAGCCTTGGACACGTGATGGAGCAAGAACGAGTGCTCCGCTACGGATGTCATAGACGCTAATGCCATCAAAGGTGGACCATGCGAGTTTGTCACTGTCGGGAGAGAACGAAACACAATATGGCAGCATCCCCGGATTGATGGAACGTTTGATCTTTCCCTCCATTGTGTAAATGAGTACCATATCACCACTAGCGGCGACCAGCTGACCATCCGATGAAACAGCGACACTTGGACTTTTCGTTGGGTGATCCCATTCTTTGAGTAGTCGTTGCGATTCGACGTCCCACACTTTAATGCGCCCATCGATGGAAACGCTGACGATCTTCCTTCCATCCCGGGTCACAGCAACGTCGCACAATATTCCCCCATGCTGTAGCGGTATTTCCAGCTTCCCGTTTGTTACATTCCAGATCATCACACTTGAGGTGGCAAAACAGCCAGTGACAATTCGTCGTCCGTCAGGGAGCCACGCGGGTATGCAGTACTGAAATGGTGGCCTAACGTCCAAAGAGCAAATTTTCAGATATGGCTGAGCGCCATCGTTGTCGGACGGTCGTGGAGTGATGTTTGACATGATGATGGTACGAGAGAAGTTCGTTGCAAGCTAAGTTTCCCGTCAGCCCGGGTTGTGCTACGTTGGGTGGTGAAGTTACGTACCGAGGGAGGCAGGATGGAGGAGCTGAGACCTTGAGGCTTTGACTCTGGATGGTGGTAGTGCAAAAATCTTCAATGTAACGCCCACTGGCAGTGCCAATCCAAATGCTGGAGGAGTGATTGCGGATAGCAATCGGACACCGCCACCACTGCATCCATTTCAACTCTTTGCATTACAGGTCAGAACGACTGTCGTCTGAGCACGGTGGTCTGGTTTGGAGAGACTGGTCTCAACTTAGTGTTGCCACCGAAGCGAAGTTACAAGTTCGAGGTAAACTCAGTTAAATTCCTGATGTGTCATCTATACCGCCCTTGGGAGGAATTACCGAACGGGCCCTGGGGACATTTGCAGGATTAGGATGACTGGCTTCTCATCTCGAGAGTCTAGTTTGTAGACATTGGCAATTTGCAAGTCCGTCCACGAAGTTTCAGTAATGCGTTCCTTCGACAGATGCCAGTCGCCCAATTGAAGTCGATCAACGATCCTCATACGGACACCCAGTGCAACTTTCAAGTTTGCGGTATCGACCTTTCGGGTCAGTTTCTTCACAGCCATGAGGTTTTGAAGAAGAAATGTGCATCATGATCTCTTGCTAGGTCCAAGTGGATTACATATGTGAGGTCCTCTTCGGTCGGACTTCGTTCAAGGCATGTATCGTTGAAAAATGACATGCATCACTCGACCTTGAGAGCCACAAGTTCCACAAGAGGCTGGTCTAGAATGATATTTCTGTTTGCCGCCAAATGCGGCTGACCGCCTGGCGGGTATAAAAGAGCCCCATTGCTTTATGTATCGTCATTCCGTTCTTCTTTCTTTCTTCTTCTTCGCACTCTGCGGGTTCCTAGCGCAGATTGCTTTGATGACCGTGTGGTGTCTTTGGGAATCGGCGGGTTTGCGTTCGGTTGCCGTGCGAGGCGAGTTCGCCATCCATGATTCGTTCTTCTTAATGCGCTGATACATGTGCGTGGCAGGTACATGACCCAAGTATTCTCTGGATGGTTCAGGTTGTGAGTATGTTCTAATGATTCTCTTGTGTCCCGGCGTTGACCACAGTCACTACAGCTCGGCGAGCGCAGCCAGCGATCCGCTCTACTTTGATAAGCAAGTGGAGGGCCGAGCGCACGATCCAGAAGCTCCGACTTGGGTCGACGCCTTCTACGACTGGTCTCATGTGTGGACGACGGCATCAGCGAGGTCACCCTGCTATTGCCAGCCTGCCAGCGATGGCCACGAACCGAGCACTTGTTCGCGTGCTCTCGAGGCTATTTGTCTGGTCGTCCCCAAGGCTAGCCTTAGTGGGTCTGCCTCGTCCAACGCCGCCACCACGCAATGCAACCAACAGTCGTTCTCAGACGTTCGTTGTAACCCCTGTCGTTCCCGAGGGTCCCGTCGTCATCATTTTTGGTTTTGGTTTTATTAATGGTGCGTCGATTGCATCCATCGGTTTGTCCATACTTACGCGCTGCAGAAAAATCCCAAAAAATTGTATAATTTAGAAACCCCCAAAAAATCAGAAAATCCAGAAAATCCGCAGAGTCCTTTTCTTTTCTTTCTTTGGTTTCGGTTTCTTTCTTTCTTCTTCGTAAAGGTTCGTCGATCGAGTTTGACTCCAGGATGGCGCAAATTGCTCACGCGTTCTCGCAGAGAAAAAAAAAACGGAAAATGGTAAAAACCCCCCAAAAAGTACACCCGACACTGACACCTCGTTTCGGCTCCTCTGACGCTCTCTTCCACTAGTCTTCTTTCTTTCTTTTGTTCCTTTCTTTCGTCCTTGTGGACTCGGCTTCTTTCAGGTGCGTTTTCCATTACACGCTTTCCCAACGATTTCTGAACACTAACGCATTATGGCATAGAAAATATCAAAAACCCCCCAAAAAATCAGAAAATTCGCAATAACCCGGAACGATGGACTACCGATGGCTCCGTCGACACGCGTCGACACTCGCGCAACACGACGCTTTCGATACGATCTCGACACTCCTTGGCCAATTATCCCCTCTCCTCGCTATTCTCCCCGGACGCATCTTGGGATACGCCCCATCTGTGTGGCGGCCCTGATGCGTTCGTTAACCGCCTACATTTTCTCGCTTGGCCTAGCGTGCTTTCGGACTGTGGACCTCGTGCGGTGCAAACTCGAGCTTTCTCCACCCCACTCCCCCGTCGTTTGTCAAGCATGGAACGGCGACGCGATCTTGAAACGGTGGCCGTTCGCACTTTTCTGGATTGCCTTGGGTGTCGGTGAACTCGGAAGGAGCACTTGTGTAGCGCGGTTGTCGCGACTCGAGCTTTTGCACTGGGATCCAATGTTGTCGTAGGTGGATGTTTGTCGGGGCATCGTTTCGTGGACTTGTTGCACCAAAATCCCAAAAAAAAATACCAATTAAAAAAAATCCTTGAGTGGACGATCTGAAGGTCTTTCACGCGTATCGTCAGTTCAAATTTTCAGCAGAAGTTACCCTCCAGAGTCTACACTACACGTATCAAGAAACAAAAGAACCACGCGCCAATGTGCGTATTGTACAAACATGCCTATGTCACATGATATTTCCGGTATGCATAAAACTCGATCAAATCAGTACGCGTCTCTGATATCGACGCCATGATATAATACAAAATCACCTTGAATGCAGATCTGGAATACCATCACTATCCATGAACCTTGGTCGAAGAAACAAAACAACCTACATCTGTCGAACACCTCAAATTCCGATATGGACAAACACGATTCGCTTCTCCAATGTTATTTCGTTGGCAGTCTCCACCGCTGCAGTGTTCAGCGCCGCAGCCGCATGCTCGAAATCAACCGTCGGCCGACTGAACATCTCCTTGTAAAACCGTGTCACCACCTGATGCGCGATCGAATCGTCCACTCTCCACAGCGTCCCAATCACTCCATTGAACCCCGCAAACTGCATCCCAGCCGCGAGATGGAGCACCTCGTCTGGCGTGGACGCATCCCCCACCGCCGTATGACACGCGGACAGGAACGCAAACTCGGAATTCGTGTAGCGTTCCTGGAGGAGGCGCATCAGCGTGAGCTTTGCGTCGCCCATCGCGAACCACGAGTCGAATGGCTTTGTCGCGTGCTGCGCACCGTGGCAGGCAATGTGGACCCAGCGGTGGTCTCGGAATGCCTGCACAGCGCCTTCGATGGAGGCTGCGGCACCGGTGATGGCCTCCAATTTGACGTGGGAGGGCATGTTGGTCTCGTTGCGTATCATCTGGATTTCTTGTTCTACTTCTGGGAGATGGCTCAGGTTTGCGTCTGCACTCGGATGCGCCTGACCGACAGCGGCGAATGAGATGACGTTTGGCGTCCCAGAAGCGCTGCGGGTCTCCCTCTGAAAACGCACACGGTCGCGCGCACGAAGAAGCGCCGAGAGAGAGGGAGCGTATGAAGAGACGTAGATATCCATCAGATTCTTCCCGACTCTCCGATGCGGACCTGCAGCGTGGAACGGGAGCATCGTGAATTTCGACATTGGACACCACCAGATCCGTGAGCCTGCAGGCAGCTGGACATCGTTTTTCAGCACGGAAACGATTCGTTCGACTACGGAAGACCACAACTCGCGCAACACTTCTTTCACATACAGCTCCCTGTTTCGCCCGTACGCATGTGAGTCCTGGGTCAGCTCCGATAGTTGGTCACATAGTTGGACGACATCCTCGAACGAGCAACGAAGGGGCACATGAATAGGTGCACGAGCGCGGAGAACAATGAGGGCGTCGCAGCTATATTCGCTTGCGTTCACGATGATGACAGGTCCATATTCAGCAGCTCGTTGAAGGTCGTCGAAACGGGGAGGTAACAGGAACCGCAAGAACCCATCGAGACTGCGAATCTTGTCCACTACACGCTGCCATTCCTCGTAAACCCGCCAGTACGGATCTGCATCTTCGCCCCCACTCCGTTGAGCATGC
>JBBPQS010000420.1:0-12904 GCA_038092635.1 Xerocomus ferrugineus
ACAATGCTGCAACCCGAACCAGCTTTTCTTACTTTAGCCAAAAAGGGGTGCTTATCATGAAGTGGCCAAGCCAAATTCATGAGAAACCCATTCGAAGTGTGGATGAAATGTTGAGAAAGCAAGGAGTTGACCTTCCCTATCCAAGTGAACTCGTCGTTGCTCAAATTCAACACAACACAGGTCTCTCTTCTGACGATTCTGATTCGATTGTGCCCGATGTCTTATTGGAGTTTGGTGCGAAGGATTTCTCAGCGGATTCGATTTTTCCCGTTGTTTGCCAAATTGCGTTTTCCCAGACATTCCAAGATGCCCGGGAGGAGATTGAGATTCTCGCGAATGCTTATCCCTCGTTGTGCATGGCTATTGTCATATCCATCAATGAAGAACTGTCCTACCGGAGTCCATTGCCTAAGAGCGAGGCATGGAAGACGTTATCTCGAGAACCCTATATATCATTTGTTCCCTTCCTCAATCGCAGTTCCTTCTGCCCGGTCCCGCTTGAAGCAGGGTTTGTGTCTAAACCCATTGTTGTTTGCGGCCACACTTGGTGTTCCATCAAAGAGGTAGAATACCACGTATGGGTTAAGGCACCCGGTTCTGACCGATTACATGTCTACGCTAGGGTTGGCGATAGTTACGCATCTTGCGTAAGTACGCCACTCAACCATACCTCCTTAGTACGTACTGACAAAATCCAAGAGGTCACCGGACAACGTTGGCTGAGACAACGTTGAAGCCATGCTTCTCAAGGGCCTAAGCGAAGTGAAGAAATCCGTCGTATCATTATGTGAAACAATCATCCGTAATGCCGAGCACTCCTCCGTTGACCTCGCACCCCTTCACTCGCACATAACTACACTCCCACTTTCTCTCAATTCATTCGACGCAGACATTGCAAGGGGGGTCACATTGACCAGCCATGAACGATACAAAGAATGGTTCAACAAGTCGTTCAGAAACCTGAAGCGAACTTGTGATGTAAGTGTACCGGCTGCAGTGGGTGAAGGGTCAAAGAAGACTAGGCAAGGATAAGGTTGTATTTGTACGTCCCATTGTGCTCTCTTTTTTGATATGAATCACTACCTCTGTAACTTGTATGCCATCCTAAGATTTGTATACAACTTATTTGAACTGCCGAGGCGCAAGGTCCTGCCACAACTACATGAGGTCAGTAAGGCTCTAGGCAGCTATGAAGACGTCAACTGAAAGCTCATTCTTCACGCCTCATTCCTGAGACATGTCGGTATAAAAGGTAGACCGCAGCCATGTCATTTTTGGTGAACTAACAGTCCCGCCAGATGGCTCCCAAATGCCAGCAACCGAGCGTAAATTCTGTGCCCGCAGATGCTCCTCGACCTTCATTGCCCGAACCTGGCCCTGCAGTCAATAGTCAGGGTCGGCGGCCTCCTCGTTCTCGTCGTGCCCCCCTCCGCTTTCGTGACGGCAACTCTGAAGCTGTTGACGTGCCACCGCCGGCTGGTCTTCAGGATGTTGAGGAAGCAGAAGAAAACTTTGACCTTACCAACGTCAGCAGCGATGAAGAGACTGCCATTCCCAGAGCTCATGGAACCCAGTATGCGGACGATTTACGAACATCTATGACCACCGACCCTCTCATGACGACTCAGTCCTCTCAAAAGCAAGCACTGACGGCGTCTTCCATTGACGTCTCATTTTTCTTTCCAAAGTGCAAAGGCGAACCTACTTCATGTACCGTGTGCCAGTAAGTCGTATCTCCAATATCAATACATGCAGACAGTAACATGCCTCTGCTTCGACGTATGTAGAAAGATGAAAGAGGATAATCCGACACAATTCCCATCAGATAGGTCGTTTACCTGTGGTCCCAAGACGTCCAACACGTCTAAGCGTGCACACATCAAAAAATATCATCTTGATATCTATCTAGAAGAGGTGGAGAAGAATGGCTGGACTATTTGGCTAGAGGCCGTCAAAATGGTGTTCGATGCGGGCTATAACCTCCAAACACTTCGCCAGGCCCTCGCTACTCCAAACACGTCGATTCGATCGCTCCCACCTCTATGTCATGGTGGAAATCAGGATGCCTCCTTACCGTCTGGACGTATCCCCTTGGAGAATGGGTTGCCTCCATTCTCCATCTCAGCTCTACAAGAGTATTTGATGCAGTTTATCGTTGCAGACGATCAGGTACATACCTCGCATTTGGAGTCGCTGGTCTCACTCAGTCGCTACTATAGTCGATCAATGTGGTCGAATGCCCTGAGTTTCGCCATCTCCTTCTCCTCCTTTGCCAGGACCTGAGGGACTCTGATATCCCTCGCTGGACGAAGATGCGTGAACTTATAATTGAAGCGTGGGCACACTATTTCTTTGTTTTGAAGGATGACCTGGCTGTAAGTTACTGCTAGTTATACTTTCGTTTGACTGACCCCAAAATAGCAATCCCAAGGCAAGATCTCGTTCACGGGTGACATCTGGACAGACGAGAACATGCGTCCATTCTTCGTGCTGACAGTACATTGGATCTCCAAGAGCGATCAACCAGGGACCCTTAAAATGAGGGCTGGGCTGCTCGCCTTTCATCATTTCCCTGGGAGCCACACAGGGATGAACATCGCGAAGACAATCGTACATTTATTGAACCATGTGGGGGTAGCGCGCAAAGCTTGTATGTGCCGTTCTCATGTGTTTACCTAACTAACTCGTCACCTAGGTTGGCCATTTTACTCTCGATAATGCCAAAAACAATGACACGGGCATGCAAGAGCTGGCTACTCTTCTCGCCAAGGATGGGATCAAGTTTGATCCTGTTGATCAGCACATTATGTGTTTCCCACACATTCTGAACCTTTGCTCTGGTCATGTAGCCCAGCAATACGTGGACGCCGACTTTGCGTCCATCGGGGAGGCCTGGATTGACGTTCTTGATCTGACTATTGCCATTCATAAGAATACTTACTTCAAGGCTCTTCAGCAGGATCCTGTCGTACTTGGACGTGACGTTGTCCGAGTTGTGCGCGCTTCGAGCCTTCGTCGCAAGGCATTTGACAATACGATCATTTCTGGAAATCAGATGAAGGTTTTCACTGACGAGGAGGGCAATCCGATCGACCTCCCCATGCTTGAGCTTGTGAGGGATGTGAAGTCACACTGGGACACGATTTATCTAATGATTAACCGTCTATGTATCCTCAAACAAGTAAGTGTGCCTCATTTGTACTCGGAATCGCTTTGACACCTTCAACAGGCTGTAGATTACTTCTTTAAGGCCCCAGCGCATCGAGACATTGTTGATCTTAGCCTTGACAAAATGCACTGGCGCGTATTGGAGGACCTGGAACTAGTTCTCGAGGTGTGTTTTATCGTTTATGATTAAACCACCCATAATTCACCTTGGACATCTAGATTCCTCACGCTGCCCAACAGACTATGTCAGGTGAGAGCTTGCCCCTCTTATCACATGCCGTGCCAATGTTCGAGACAGTCATTGTTCAATGGGAACATCTGAGAGCATCTGCGCCTCGATGCGCGCCATTTATTGACATCGGTCTTGCTACAGCAAAACAATACTATAAACACATGGGAAAGACCAATGCATACGCAATTGCAATGTGTACGTACGATCATATTTTCATGTATGCTTGTGCTCATTACTTTACAGTGACCGACCCCTCGATTCGCCTCAACTGGATCGAAGCGAACTGGAGCCAATCTGAAGTTGTCAATGTGAAGAGTACGATTCTAAGACTGGTACATTTGAGGTTCTACTCTTCGCTCTATTTCTGATCTTATTCTAGATGAATGAACGCCGAGTGCAGAGAACCCAGAATAGCGAAGCATTACCATCACAAGCTCCCCTACCCGACATGAATCGCCCTGGTGCAGGGAGAAGCCTTGCCTCACGATACGGCCTTCCAACACTACGCCCACAATGAGCAGCGGACAATGTGCAAAGTGTGGAACAAGAGTTCATGTCATATGTGATGGCACCGTGCTCTGCTGGAGGAACTGACCCTCTTTCGTTTTGGGCAGTAAGTACATGATTTGATTCTCATATGGCGAAGTTGTGTGAACAAACGAATCTATCTAGGTTTCCTGCACTACCTACCTGACACTTTACTCAATTGTGATGGATTATCTCCCAATTCAAGCTTCGGCAGTGCCCTCTGAACGAGTCTTCTCCTCAGGTGGCGAAACCATGACAAAATGACGCAACAGAATTAGCCCCGTGCTGATGGAAGCCCTACAAATGGTCAAGTTTTTCCTCAAGAAGGAACATCTCAATTTCACAAGAGGGTGGATCCTGTCTACGTCACAGATGGGTGTTGATATCGATGACGACGATGTTCTTGCGGCTATCGTCAGTAACAACGGTGAGGGGTTGGGGGTCTGCATTGATCATGTCATTGGGATTATTGGCAATGAGGAAGATGACGAATAGCTGGACTACGTAGTACATTTACACTGTATTGTATATCACCTTCAGGTTTCAGACTTTGCCATGATGGCGTGAGGTAGGCCTGTTGCCTCTAAACTTGCACTGCACTACCCTGCCCAGTCCTCAAAGACAAGCACGTGGGACAACATTCAATGTGCCCTTCCAGTTCAAATGTTCTCCTCATGGCACAGACATCGGGGGTATCCACACCCAACCCGCCAATGGTGTGTCAGAAGTCCCACTGAAATGCACTCGCCGCGCCAACATCACAAGAAGGCTACGCGTACACTTTCTATACGCCAATCAAGTCCTTGGAATTGCCGTATCGGATCGCCCTTTGAGGTGCAGTTTTCGAGGCTTGGCTTGTCGGTAAGTTGTTATACCTCTCACACCTGACGTCAGTGCTGCAATCCATCAGGAATCGCCTTGTAATGTTCAGTGGCTGTTTGTTCCTGTAATATCGGTCATGGTACAGCCATCTATCCATGTCCCCCGTGTCAAGAGTCGCTGAGACCATTTCAACTAGAATGAACTGCTACTTAACCAGCTAGTCCTCTCGTGTTCAAGTCTCGTTTTTTAACGTGGACAATGCATGTTACCTCCTCACGGCCGCCATACTCCAACATGACAGATTTGGTGGAGCGCATTCAAAGGTACGTAATCATCAATCTCGAATTACTCCTCGAGTCGTGGATTTTTGATGACATCAATTCACGCTGCTTCACTTGCCCTCTAGCACGTCGTACTCGTCCCGCACCTTGTGCACCATTCTCATTGACCCTTGCCCTTACCTTCTCACCAGCATCCTGTCATGGGTTGCTGAGTGGTGAGCCCGCAGGCGTCGGAGCAGCTACCTGCACTGCACTCACACCAGCTCTCGTACGATGATATCTCTTACACGAGGGAGGAGGTAATCAGGACAATGGGACAATAACAATACATCAAGGTCAGAGTCAAGGATGGACGTTGACTGCGACTTGATGAAGACGATGCGATGAAGACCACACAAGTCAAACCACGACGTGATGAAGGAGGCACATCAGTGTAATGTGATCTGGAGAATGCGACGACCACTTGCCAATATGACAGGGAGGTTACGACGGTCATGACAGGGTGACGAGGATGATGTGATGAAGACACGATGAGGACAGCATGATGAGGACAAAGCGGCAACCATGACACAATGGCACACTGCCCGTCTGTTAGTACGTTTGGGGAGTGTAATGGTTGTAGTTATTATTACTTGTCAAACCCGAGTTGAATGATGCCTGCATATGTTCCTGTTGTTCAAAAATTACTGGCTCAAGTCGACTTCGAGTCGACTAAGCAGCTTTAGCCAGTGCTCCTGAGCCACGGCGCAATGTACCTGATGGCTCGGCCAAGCGCACCACAGCCACTGACTCGGCTATGGCTCGAGTCGGCAATAAGTCCAAGCTGTGGCACCACTAGGGTGGGGTTTCAGCCGGAGGCTGCGGAGGAGAGCTCGGAGTTGTCGGCATGGTCTGTTCAGGTGAGCGGAAAGAGATACTGCCTGAAACCCAATCAATCAACAGATTGTAGCGGGTGAGCCAGTTGTGTCCAAGGACAAGGGAACAGGAACCATCCAACGGAGTGATGTAGAAAGACGTCGGAGTGATGTCACCGGAGTTAAAGCGGACAGAGAGATTTATCGCGTGAGTGATCGTGCTATTGCTAGTTCCATCGAAGAGGCGAAGCTTGAGCGAGGGAACGGGGTAGGTTGATAGTCCATGTTTATTGACGAAAGAAGTATCTATGAAACAATCGGAAGAACCGGAGTCTACTAAAGTGGAGAAAGGAGAAATAGGAAAAGAGGCTAGAGATACAATAGGCATAAGGGAGTTCGGATTGGAGAGAGCGGACACATTGAGATGAATCTCCTTAGGTGCACGGTCGGGTTCAATGCGACCTCCTTCCCATGCGGAGACAGGGAGGTCACGGGCTAATTTTTTGCCTCCGAAGTGGAGACCTCCGGAGTAGCTTCTGGAGTGCTCACCATAGCGCAAGCCTTGGTGAAACGGGATGTAGACTTAGGGCATTCCTTAGCCATGTGACCTCCAAGTCCGCAAAACATGCAGAGCTTGAAGTCGAAGCAGCATTTGCGCTCGATGGCAGTGAGCTTGCCATCGTTGCCTAACTTCAATGAAAAGTCCAGCTTTGGAGGCCCAGAGGAAGTGGAGGTGGCCTTCTCCTTAGACTCTTTCGAGTCCTTGGAGTCCTTGTTGCCACTGGAGTATGGAGCGGAGGATGGGGTGGAGGGTTTGTCGGGGGATGACTTTGTGGGGGAAGGCTTCGTCTGACGACTGACTTCAGACTTGCACTCCCAGTAGTGCGTGTCAATGGATTGCGTCAGATGGCGGAGCTTGGAGAGAGTCGGAGGCTTCCCGACGCGGGAAACCTCGTCCTTAATATGATCAGGCAGACCGTTATAAAAGTGGTGCCGGAGGGCACCTTCTCCATAGCCCTGGACTTGTGAAGCGATCCTATTAAACTCTACAACGTACTTGTTGATACGTTGTCCATCCGTCATCGACAGATGGTCGAGTTGGTGTTCGGTGTCTCCGACGGGGTCGTGGGGTCCGAAGTTTCCTTGGAGCTCAAGGACAAAGTCCCTGAAGCTGTCCATCCAGAGTGGACAGTACAGAGGATCTCCGATGTCCAGGATGTCCAGCTCGAACTATTCGAGAGCGATGCCCTTGAGATATGATTGGGCAAAAATAACCTTTGTGTGCTCCAAACGGAATGCCGTAGGCCGGTCCTGGAAATTGAGCTCCAGCTGCACCAAGAAGACCTGGAGTTTGCGGGGGTCTGTCCCATCAAACTGGTCCGGTTCTTGGACTTTGGCGCGCGGAGTGGGTTCGGAAGGTATATGACGGGAGGAACGAGCAAGGCTTTGAATGGCATCCGCAAGCTGAGCAAGCGTATTGCGCGGGACCTGTTTGTTGTTGACATTGAATGGGTTGGGGAGTGGGTCATCTCCATGGAAGTCGGAGTCGGAGCCAGAGAGACCATTAGGATCATCACCTCCGGGGACATCCGGCGTCATTGAAGGACCCGGGGGATTGCGTGGGGAGTGCTCTCTGGCGATGCTTATACTAGGTCGGGTTGTCCCTTCTTCGTTGAGGAGTTCGACGATACGTGCCTCCGAAGGGGGAGAATGTGGTAGGGGGCGCGACCCAGAAGCGGAAGCAGAGGCAGAGGTGGAGGCCCGTCGAGCAGAAAAGCTTTGAAAGGTTTGGGTCTGCTCCGGGTCCGCTCTCGCGCTGCCAAAAGAGTGGAGAGGATTTATGGTTGGGGGGTAATTTGTGCCAAAGGCACGAGTCTGTGAGCATGTGGTACGAGTGCCCATAGGAAGGAACATAGGACAAGTGGCAGTTCAAATATACTGTTTGAGTCGTGCAAACTCCTAAGTGCGAACTCCAGAACTCCGGAGTTGTTGTGTGCGGTTGGGACATTGGCTTCACCTTGTGTGGTGCGCCCTTGTCATAAGTCCGGTCCCGGAACTTCAGAGGTGGGACTCGTATCAAAGTGTAAGTCCTAACACGAGCGTGTTAGAACCTAAGCGGAATTGGTCGGAGTGAGATGAGAGTGACAGGAGTTTAATCAAGTCGATATTCGAACTGAGGTAAATACATCGGAGTACTCGAGTTTATATATGGAGTCCGGGGTATCGTAGAGTAAGCAGAAGCGCAGTCCGCAGGTCAGGTCCAGAGTAATACTACTGAAAACTGTGTAACTGCGTAGCGTAACTAGATGTAGTCTAGCGTAAGAATGGAATGGAGAAGAGTGTAAAGGGATAGAGTGTCGGGTATACAAGTCCAATCGCCCACGACTACGTCTTGAGCGAGAATGCTCCGGAGTTGGTGAGGAGTTTGGTCCAGAGGTCCAGAGTTGGACTTGGCGAATATTTATGGATATGACAGAGGAAATTTGCTTATCAATGAGCAATTGGTATATAATCTCCAGGAGCAACAACAGACTGTTGATGCTGGCCTTCCAACTCTTAATCCTCAACAGAGTGCCCTCTATCATTCAGTTATGAACAGTGTCCACAATTCTCTTGGCTCCACTTTCTTCCTTCATAGTGGTAGTAGTTGTGGCAAGACTTATTTGACAAAACTCATTGCTGCTGGAGTTTGTACAACAGATAAAATTGTCCTCTGTGTTGCTTCTACTGGTCTTGCTTCTCTTCTCCTGCCTGGTGGTCATACTGCTCATTCTCGCTTCGGAATCCCTATCAATGCCCATGAGCAAAGGACTTATAATATCAAAAAAGATAATGTCATTCATGAGCTTCTGAAAGAGACTGCACTCATCATCTGGGATGAATCTGCCTCTCAAAATCATTATATGATTGAGACTGTAGATCGCTCTCTATGAGATCTTTTGAATCAGCCACATTGTCTCTTTAGAGGAATTACTGTTCTGTTTAGTGGTGACTTCAGACAAACTCTCCCTGTCATCCAGCATGGTTCAAGAGAACAAATCATCCCTGCAACCCTTACTCATTCTAATCTCTGGCCAACTATGACTGTTCACTATCTTCATCAAAACATGCACCTTGGCCAAGATCCAGAGTCTGCTTCCATAGCACATGTGTTGTGGTGATACCATTGACTCTCTCACACATGCTCTATACTCTCAGCTTCTTGCCCAAAACCAGCATCTACCTGATAGCTATTTCCTGGATCGTACCATCCTTTGTCCCAGAAATGATCAAATCCATGAAATCAATGCCTCTATGTTGGACTTTGTTGTACCACAGGAGAGAACTACTCATTTCAGTGTAGACTCTGTCAGTGATCCAGAGTATGACTATATCCAGCCAGAGGTTATGCACAGTTTAAACCCTCCCAGATTTCCTCTTCACAAGCTGGAATTCAAAACTGGTGCTCCACTAATGCTACTATGCAATTTGGATCCTCTTCATGGACTTTGCAATGGTACTTGCTTGAGACTTCTTAGGGCAACTCAGAGAGTTTTGGAGTGTTGTGTTCTCATTGAAAATAGAGATAGAAATGTGGTTTTGATACCTAGGATGGCCCTTGATGTTGGTCTGGGTGACTTTCCTATTCCTTTTAGGAGATTTCAATTTCCTGTTCATCTGGTGTATGCCATGACCATCAACAAGTCTCAAGGACAGACTTTGAAACATGTTGGATTGAACTTGAGGTCACTAGTTTTCTCCCATGGACAATTATATGTGGCTCTTTCACGTTGTACCCATCCAAGAAATATCAAAGTTTTGTTTCCTGTTGATCAAGAAGATAACAAGGCTACTAATATAGTTTGGACTGAAGTATTTAGAAACTTACAACTTTGATTTATATAATAGGTATTCTCTTTGGTTTGGCTTTTTATTATGAAATTGAAATGTATTTGTACATTTGTAAGCAAAATAAGAACAGGCCATGATTTTTGTTCACACCAAAAATCATTGGTCTGTGGACTTAACATTGACATATGGAATAGTATAAATATTGAGTGGCAAAAATTTCATTTGAACTGTCCCCTCCTTGGGCCAACGGCCCAAAACTGAGCCATTGGCTTGTTTCAGTTTGATGTATTTTTATGCTCTATACATGACATGTAGTTTTAAATAAATCATATCTACCCTTTCTATGGTCCGAATTACATGACCAGGGGATGTATAGAAAGCCATTAGTCAGTGGAATATTTCATATCTATAGTTGGAAGCACGGTTCTCACAGGTTAGGGACCAAAAGACTGGTCTTTTAAAGTCCAGTTGCCCCTTGTTCAACCTCAGGCAACTGAGACTGCAGTCCAGTTGCCAGTTGCCTGATCTCAGGCAACCAATTTATCAGTCCAGTTGCCAGTTGCCTAAAATTTTAGGAAAAGACTGGACTGGACTGGACTTTTAATCACTATCCACTATCTCTCCCTGCACTGATTACTCTTTCTCACCCTCTTCATCCTAATCCACTTGAAACTGGAAACCCTTCTTCCAATCTTGATCTTCTTACAGAAGAATTCATAAACAATGTCATCCAGTCCCGACCTACAATGGCCTCCAACTCCTATGACTACTCCATCAGACCTTATGGTCTTCCACACGCCCCTAGAGAGTGACAAGTCACAACCAATGGCTCAGACAGACATAGACAAGGCCCTAGATACCACCCTGGTGAGGCTTCAGGAACTAGAAGACATATATCTTAACTATCAAGAAGGCATCACAACCATCCTTCCAGTTCATCTAGAAAATCTAATTCCAATTACTCCCATGCCAACTCCTCTCATACTCCCAGACCTCCTAATGCCAATGGAGAATGATCTATCAACAGACATCCCTCCATTCACAGATCATCCTGTCCTTTCAGTCCAACTCATTCTGGATCCACTTCTTCAGTGTCTAATCTCCTTCCAAACACACAAACTCTTGCTGAGCAATTATCGACAAGGGTACCAGAGCACAATCAACCTGAGGGAAGACCCAGAGCACAAAGATGATTGTCTCAAACCAGTAATCATGTGGGGAATTCCTTGATTCCTCATTCAGAATTGAATTCCAGTAGCGGCTCTAGCAACTGGTCAAGGAGATCTTTGGGACACTGATAGACATGCATCTATCTTCAAAGTGGATATATGCATCTTGGGCATAGACACAAAGAACTTCAAGGAGGATATTATACAAACCATATCTGGGACTTACTATAGAGAGAAATGACTTATCAAATGGGCAGAAGCCATGGGATGGTCTTAACCAGTTAAGAATTATCATGACACACCCCATTACCTTATCTGTAAGGATTGCGCGGCGTTCAAGCACAGCCATGATGTCAAAGCGTCGCCATCGACCAAGTCCATCACCATGTCCATTGACGCGCGACGTTGTAGGAGCCGGTGGCTACCTACGGTCGGATTGTCCTTATCCCCCAGATTCTAGCGTCCTTCGTGGACTCCCGCATTGGTCGTGCCAAAGCCCCTATCGTGTCCCACAAAACTCCGAGCGGTTCTAGACCTTCGTGCGTCACATTTTATTTTCCCTTCGTCTGATTGGTCCTTGATCTTCGGGGTTCCAAATGATGTTTTTTAACATTTCACTTCGGCCGCGCGTTCATTTTCCCCCTGACATGCTAAGCGTGTCGTTTTCATTCGTCGGGCTTGACTTCATCTGCCCAAGGGTCGGCGGTGCGTTTCCGCAGCTGACATACGGGACCTTTCGCGGGATTCCGCATTCGCTGTCAAAAGGTTTTTTTTACATTCTACGACTCGCGTATTCCGCTATTTCCATATTTAGATAGAGTCTCGGGTTTGGCCCAACGACTATAAAAGTAGGGCTCGAATAACAAATACTATCTCCCTTTTGGCCGGTTTTATTCGCGTTCGGAAATCCTTACTCGAAGGATTCTGAATATTTCCACTCGACGCTCGACACTTTTACTCATTCCCGACGAACGCTGATGTCAGATTATTCTCACTCGCACTTTTCCGACCACGACACTTCGGAAATCATCGGAAATCATCCAACGCCCTTGGATTTGGTGGTAGCTATCCCTTCTCACCTATACAACCCACTTGAACCTCTGGGATGAGTCACACTCACACCCATTTCTTTACATTTCTACTTTCTTAGGTTTATCTAGGACAGTACTAACCCGACTAAGTATCTTTCAACTGGAGCCCACCGCGAGGGGTTCATCAGTGTTGTCGAGAAGGATGCTTCGACCCACTCCACAGCATCAAGAACTTGAGGAGCTTCTTCTCGAGTTTCGTCGTCTCGAGATTTCCGCCAACTCTACGTTTTTCGTTCCTGTTACCCCGGAAAGAGCCCGTCATGCAGCATTTAGCCTACCGTTGTCACCATCACCCTTCTCACCCTTCATACCCGGAGGATTCAGGCACTCCACACCACGCAGAAGCATTTCCCCTTCCCAGTACCTTTCTCCAGATCTAGGCTCGCTCTCGTCGCTTACTCCGCTTCCTTCGCGCGCATCTACAGAGGCATCTAGTATATCCTCCCCTTCGCCAATATCTGAGGCTAGTTTGTCACCGTCGCTATCCTTCCTATTCGACGCTACGGAAAATCCGCCCATATCCGCGACTAGGGAACTCTCACCTCTTTTTACCTCGCGTCCTTCCTCACCGACCCCTTCCTCTCCTACATCGTCTCGTCCGTCGTCTCGCCCATCGTCACATCCGGCTAGTAGAACACCTTCTCCATCCCCAGCTCCCCAACAACCAATGGCCGCACCCCAGTTTCAGATGCCCCTGCGAGGCACCCCTAACGCACCTAAATTTGACGGCAAGATGCCATCCGAGCTACCGCGCTACCTTGAGGATATCGACTTCATCGGGGATGCCGCGAATCTTAACGACGAGAAGAAAATCAAAGCTGCCTATCGCTATGCCGTCCTAGATGAGGCGGAGGTTTGGCAAACGCTTCCGGAGGCGTCAGCTGCACCCGCAGACTGGGATGCCTTCGTCACAGTGGTTAAAAAGATG
>JBBPQS010000421.1:0-12897 GCA_038092635.1 Xerocomus ferrugineus
GTGGGAGCCGATGGGCTCACGGTCCGGAATTTCATATGCTTTACAGCAGATAAGATACCGCGATTCTGATGCTGATAACGATGGCGACCGAACACTCTAGTTCCGGATCCTATTTTGTACGGCACTTGGGAGGCGATGCCATCGCGTGCTGTGAGATGCCTTCCATTCCATTTGACGGATTGATCGGCATGCTTGCCTCGTGCAAGTAACAATCACGTGGTGTGAAACTATCAAATACACAACATGGCCTGTGCAACTGTACCCTCGACGCGTCGCAGGAGTGGGAGGAAAACACGCCTGGCGGGGCTGATGCGAGGCGGGATCATCAACCCACCACCGAGTCCTCTCCGGTACCAGGAATCCACTGCAAATCAGCAATCCATCACCCAGACGAACAACCCTCGACCCACCTAGTGGTTGCGCCATCACAAAGATACAGAAATGCACCCACAGCATGCCATACATTCCACCCACCCGTTTCCCACTCATACGCCCCCACAGCCTCTCAAGCAAGAGCAGCAGTGCCTGCAGTGTGAAGAACACCACCACCAGCCAGCTAAATCCCCGCCCGAGTAAATATGCCGAACACTCGTGGAACATGCCTGATGCGAAAAACGTCCCGAACAACATACCGAGATCTCCCCCAATCCATTGTCCAGGGAACCCGCCGTAAACAAGGAATGTCTGCCGAAGTACCTGATGCCATCGTTTCGCCCAAAAGGTGTGCAGCGAGTCCGAGATCCATGGATTATCCATCAACGGAGGCCACATTTCCAGAGAACTAGACAAGGCAGTCAGTGCAATCAACGTGATGCATCCGTGCACCAGTTCAAATCCAACGATCATACACGTTCCCGTCGCTAGATGTATTCCCGTAGACACCAGATATCGCTGCAAAATAGGCAGGTCACCCTTGAATATCGTTCCTCCCTGGGGCGAGCCAACTTCCGGCACGAGCTTGATCAATGATTCCAACGCGTCGAAAACGATAAAGTGTTTGAGCGTAGATAGGGCGGTTGCCCATAAAAAGGCAGACCGCTTGCGAGGTCGGGGGTCCGCCGGAACATGTACACCTGCGCTATATTGCCACCCAAGCCCGCGACTCGTCAGCGCGACTTCGACCGAGTCGTACAGCCAAGGTGGCAGCGACGACACTGAATAGGAAGCACTCTCTTTACATGACCCACTGCCATTAGAACAGTGGGGTTTAGAAAATACGCCGGGTTTCATTTCACCAGTTTTGAGCATCCCTTCTCTCCTCCAAGCTAAATCGATGGCTTTGGCGCAGATCACTTCCGCAAAGAGTCCTACCAAAACAATGTCATGCTACGTGGCAACATGACACCAACCACGCACCTTGTCCCCAGTTGTATATATTCAGCTCGGGTGCTGTGTACATGAATCCAAAATATGTTCCAAACGTAACGCAGAGGACTAGAGGTAGGAGTAGCAGCCGCAGATAAAATGTGTCTGGGCGTCTGGAGAGATAACCCATCAAGAATAAGGGAATGAAGGGGAAAAGGAGGTGGGGAACATGGTGCGAACGTATGGGTGTGCGATGCTCGGGGACAGGTATTAGTGTTCGATAGCTACAGCTTTGAATGAGAAAGTGCGACGTCCGGGGATTTGACACTCACAGATTGACAGGCGACCACATGTCGGAAAGTACTGGACAACTCGTAGTCTTTTCAACTCGGCTCACGTGCTTTCAACCGATTATCTTATCAAGCGACAAGAAATCTGCCAATGGTCGACATGCTTCAAACCATCCGCAATGTCTTCTGTGCTGTTCGTATACCATTTTCACTCACCCTCTTCGGGCGCTCTCTTCTTCTGATCTCTCTCGAAGTCGTTGCGAATGCCATTTTCTGGGCTTTTGCAGCACGCTCGCACGCGATCTTAGCACTTGCTATGCTTTCCTGGGTATGCAGTCTGATCCTGCGCCCATCAAGGCTAACTCGCTCTTCATGCAGACAATTGGTTTGAGGCATGGTAGGCATGAGCCTCTTGCAACCAAGAGTATCGCTCAGATGCACACAGCCCTCGACGCAGATCACATAAGGTAACTCGACCAACAGTCTGGTATTTCGTATGTCGCATCCTGTCTCGTTTCGCCTTGGGTTACTCATGTTCGGGCAATTAGCAACTGATTCTCAATCTCAGTGCAATCGATAATGCCACACGCACCCTCATCGGTCGTGGACAGCTTGCAATAACATGTGGACTCTTTTTCTCTCTCGGACACAGTACGATAGTGATCGTGGTGGTATGTTCCTTCAACTCTGATCCATTTCGGCTGCTCTTCAATGCACAGACGACTAGAACGTCGCCATCGTTATCAGCACCAGTGTCTACAACAAACTGGGTGGAGTTGGTAGCGTTGGCTCGATCGTAGGTGTGTATCGTCACCCCGCATGGAGTCCTGGTTATGTGACCGCCGGTAGGGACCGCCATAAGTGGATCCTTCTTGTTCATCATCGGTCTCGTCAATTCGATTATTCTCTGCAAAATCCTGCGTCAGCGTCGTCGGGTATCTATTCCACTACTACTTCTCTGATTTGCGCATTTATCATCCGATGGGATAGGCCAGACGTAAACAAGGTTCAGAACGCGGAGAGACAGACCCAGAACTTGACCAAAATCAGAACATGCTGATGATGCGACTACTTGGCCCTTTGGTCAACTTCGTGAATCGTCCGTGGAAGGTACGTTGGTACAGCATTAACAGTTGCCTGGTTAAGCAGATCATCGTAGATGTACCCTGTAGGCGTGTTATTTGGCCTGGGTGAATCTTGGATCGTCCTTCTGGGTGTGGGGCTCTGATTTCCTTGACTCAGGGTTTGATACCGCGTCTTCCATTGCCCTACTCGCGATATCTGCACTGGCGGAAAATGGAAAGAACGACACGCGCATCGCCCCCTCGGATACCGTCATTTTACCTGTGAGAGCTTCCTGCTTCCTTTTCATATCCTGGTGTGGTTCATGCGCGTGGAAAGCTATTATTCACCGCAGGGATGACCTTGGTGGATTCACTTGATTCCATACTGATGCTTTACTCGTATACCGGATTCGTTGACCGCTCGTGGAGGATTTTCGAGCCCAGCCCGCCTCCGAAAACTAGCGATGCACGGTCGGTGGGGGTGTCTTTGACACAGCCAGAGTCGGCAAACAAAGTGGACGTCGTTCCTCACACTGATCAGTCCCACGACGCCATCGAGGAAGAGAGCAGGACAACAGACAAGGCAGTGCATGGCGGTAGCAACGATGTGACAGGACGAAAAAACGAGGATCACGTAGTGCTGGTTAAACGAAGCACAATGTCACAACTCAGCATCATCCTCACGACCATGAGTATTTTGCTTGCGTTTGGGTGGGTGAAGGAGACAGCAGTGCACTGGCGACTGATATTTTCTTCAACGTAGCGTTTCGCTCATAGAAATTATGGGGCTGATTGGGGCAAATTGCAAGAGGTGCGAAGCGGCAGCATCCGCGCCAGGTGGCGGCGGCTTGGCGGGCGCTTGGTGGAGGGCATGGGCGGTGGTGAGTCGCGCATCATGGTACGGTTGGGGTGATGGCTGAACGATGGCAAGGCGAATGAGAATTACGGGTACATTGGAGCAGGGATAGTCGGCGTATTCGTCGTGCTGGTTGGTGGATGGTACACATGTCAGAGACTCAAAAGATATTTTAGTTGATGTTTACTATTACAAATAGTGTAAGCCTCTTCTGACATATGTTGGACTCGCCGACGTCGGTGCGCTCACACTGCTTGGTGGTTGCCAACACGCTTCACGACTCTCACGACTTGTACTATTCATTGTACTCTCTATCGTGCACTGGCAGCACAATCTGACCGCCTTCTCGTGTTGCGCCTGGCCGTGCAAACGGCCGCATCGTTGGGTACGCCAGGTTCCTTCTACATCGGCACTCATGCCATGGCTGACAGTCGCGACAGCAGCTCCGCTGGTCGTTATCAACGCGACTGCGCCCTCCTACTAGGTTACCTTGATAATGGTCCCAATCCGCCTTCGTGTTAACACCGATGTACACCGTGAGTCTGTTGTAGCATCGAAAAAATCGGCAGGTCCTTCAAGCGCGACATCTTCCTCGCTCCACTCCAAATCCCATTCGAATGGCATGCGCCCGCGGAGTGGATCCACTGCATCAACGAGTTCTTCCATCTCTCTCGTCTCTCCGTGTCCCTCTTCCTCCGCGTCCGCGTCAGCATCTTCCTCTTCTCTCCAATTACCCGAGCCCGGAAAGACTTCCTCGCAGCCTACCCCCCAGACTAACTCCAGCCCACCCAGCCCTTCGGCAGATGAAACAGTGAGGGTGCAGACCTCTGCACCCGAATACGTATTGGCCCTTCATGATTTTGTCCCTCAGCAACAGAACGCGACATGTCTCTCCTTTTGCGCCGGTCAGGTTATTCGCGTATTCAATCGTGATCCCAGTGGATGGTGGGATGGCGAATTACACGGTCAGAGAGGATGGTTTCCGAGCAATTATGTTAGCGCCGATGAACGCGTCATCTCTCTGACGGAAGAACAACTTCGCCCATCAGTGAGTGTACCTTGTTCATCGCGGTCGCGTCGGGTTAACTCCGTTGTCGATTTTCACAGCCTCGCCAACCATCTCGTCACGCGCATACCATGTCAGCTGTATCAACAGCATCTTGGGCGACGACTCCCTCGCGTGGCTCTTCTCGCAGGGATCATCGTCCACTGGTCACGGAGGCGCTTGGTCCTGACATCGCCTCGTATTGCCCGCCTTTAATGGTCAATTTGCTGCAGAGTTTATCCCTCCTGCAAAGTGCGGTTAGGTCTAATCGCATAACACACTTTCAGCCATCAACTGCATGCATTATATCTTGCGTTCGGTTTATTCTCTCCTCCGTGGAGTGCCTGCCCCGCGAGGCACCGTTGCTCAAGCGTTTTCCCCCGCTGGCTTTTGAGCGAAAACACATATTATCCCTATTGGCTGGATTGGTTTCCCAGGCAAGAAGAGCATCGGATGAGACATCTGATGAAGACGCTCGGGATACGGAGATTGAGAGCATGCTGAAGCTTGGTGGTCAGGTATTTTCTCAAGTTCGGCGGTTCTTAGCAGTGGCGGTACAATGCGGCGTTGAGCTCCCAGAGAGGGGACCGTCTTCGCCCGTCGAGAGCATCGCGTCGACGCACTTGCAGCTCAGAGGCGCCTCTCCCGACCCCATGGCAGGAATACCAATGACGCCAACAGAAACCGACCCACCATCAGATGAAATGTCTGATTTGAAAAATCTCAAATTTGAAGACCATGAAATTTTGGCCAGGACGACTTTCCGCGCAAAGAGTCTTGGAGACCTCAGATCTCAGCGCAAAATACCATCATCATCATTCCGAGATTCAAATTCCTCTGTTACTCCCTTGCTCCCTCACCGGACGGTCGCCACCCATGCGAAGAAGGGATCATACCTCGCGTATGAAGGCACTAGTCGCCACAGAGCCATGCTGTCGATAAGCAGTACTTCTTCCTCTTCATCATTTTCTTCCATCGATTCGCATAGGCCCCCCGTGTTGCACTCTTTCCCTTCTGGACCTTCTACTTCTTCCGAGGTTATGGAAGCCCTCAAACATACCCATGATCAATACCTCTCAACCATTGCGGCCTTTATAGGTCACGCTCATTCCCATTCACGCTCGTCTCATGCATCCAGCACAGGCCACATGTACGAACTGGTGCGAGAGATCGTTGAAATGGTCTGTAAACTCCTTACGATTGTTGAAGCCGTCATGCGGCACCCCGAGATTCCCAAACACAAAATTGGCAATCTCAAAGCAGCCAAGGAGGGACTGTATAATGTAACCAGTTCGCTTGCAGAGTCTGTTCGACTTCTTATGGTCCCTCTTTCGCCGGATATGACGGAGGAAGCGGAAAAGGCATCACTGATCCGTTGCGCCACGGCTGCTTGCAAAGCGGGTGCCGACTGCGTTTCCGCGGTCAAGATATGTCTGAGTCGAACCTCTTTGGAGCAGCAGTTTGTTATTCAAGTCCCAGTGAGGTCAGACTCGAACGCTGCTCCGTTCACGCAGAGTAAGTTTGCGCGGGGCCGCAGTGGATCTTCTCTGCGGCGGTCTTATCGGAGCAGCATCGATGAGGAGGATGTTACCGTTCAGGGACAAGCGCCGACGGGCCATTCGGCAACTTTAACACGGATTCAGGAGACGGCCTCCGACTCGTCCGTACTCACCGGCCACTCGAAATCGTCGGAGAGCTCGCAGGATACCGCGCCTACTTCTCTAGATGAACGGTATACACCGCCGTGTTCGAAAGGCGACCCAACCGCATCGGATGACGTGGTTTCACCATGTCCGAAGTCGCCAGAGGTTGTTTCCGGAGACATTGGAGGCCACCAGGAAACCGCCGATGCCTTTACTGACCAGCTCGCGCAAGATGTGGCCTCGTCTGTTACCCTCGATGTCAGGCGCGACCCTCTGGGTAATGACCACTCGCCCGAAGACGTCATCTACAACGACGATGGTCACCTCGTCGCTGCGTCTTTGGATGTGCTTGTTGAGAAGATGATACCCCACGACAGCATCGTCGATCCCGCCTTTTCTGCCGTGTTCTTTTTGACCTTTCGACTCTTCTCGACGCCAACGGAACTTGTACAAGCCCTTATCCATCGGTACAATGTCATGCCTCCTCCTAGTCTCTCGGAAGAGGATATCCTTCGGTGGCAACAGTACAAGGGAATTCCTATCCGTCTTCGCGTGTCCAACTTTGTCAAGAGCTGGTTAGAAATGTACTGGAGACCGGGTGTCGATGATGTGGTTCTCCGACACTTGGAATCGTTCACTCGCGAGGCGCTACAGCAGTACTTTCCCGGACCATCCCAGCGCATTCTCGACCTCGTTGCCATGCGGCAGGATGCGAACGTGAACATCATCAGCCCCAAGAGTGAGCGGGCGCGCGATCCGGGGATGCCGCTCAATTCACCTATGTTTTCGCCCTCGGAGATTCCTCGACCGATGATGACCAAGGCGTTACTCGCGAATTTGCGGAACAAGAATTTCGATTCTGTTGTCGTTACCGAGTTTGATGCTCTGGAGCTAGCGAGACAGTTGACGATCATGGAGTGTGCTCTCTACTGTGCAATCCAACCGGAAGAAGTCTTGGAGACTGGGCAAGATGGCGCGAAACCACCGATCAACGTCAGGGCTGTCTCTTCCTTGAGCACGGTCGTTACTGGTTGGGTTGCTGAGAGTATTCTCAACGAACATGATATCAAGAAACGGACGCACTTGGTCAAGTTCTTTATCAAGGTTTCAGACGTGAGTGATTCGGTCGAAATATGTCGAGATCGGGGCTGAACCGTGTATAGCGATGTACATCGCTTCATAATTACAGCACGCCTCGATCAATACTTGCAGCACTTGACTCGTCGACGATTTCTCGCCTGCATCAGACGTGGCTTGTGAGTCGGACTTCTGTCCGTGATTTGAGTGCTGAAAGGTTTTTTAGGGCGTTCCGCAAAAGAATAAGCTGCAATTGGAGGCGTTGCGACGGCTGGCGGATCATAGTCGCAACTACCACGAGTATCGCAGTAGACTTCGGAATACTGCCCCGCCTGCCGTACCATTTTTGGGTGAGGATTGGTACTTGGAGGACAAGTGCCTTGTGCTCACGTCGTCACATATAGGCCTTTATTTGACGGATGTGACGTTTTGTCGAGAGGGAAACCCTTCGTTCCGAGAGTCGCCATTGGTGCCCGGCAAAAAGCTACTGAATTTCAACAAATACCATAAGCTAGCTCGGATTGTTCAAGGTCATCATTTCGTCTTGGTCACATCAGTGATGTTTATTGATTCGTCGATAGATATGCAGCGCTTCCAAGTGCCTTATAACCTGAAGAAGATCCCTGAAGTTCAACAGTATCTGAACGTTGCCTTTGAAAACTCTAAACATCACGGCGATCTTCAAGACCTATATCGGAGGAGGTGTGTATTTAGCTCTCGTTGAACTTGGCTTACAGGTACTGACTTGTGGGATACGTAGTCTGCTTGTTGAACCCAAGCAGCCGGCTGATAATCCGCCTTCAAGCGATATGCGTCACCTCTTTAATTGGGCAACACGTTCGCAGGCGCAACAGCCCACATCTGCGTAAACGTCTGGACATTCCTATCCACTTCACGACCATGAGCTCATCTTTGTTGGGGTTGTTTTGTTTATGATATAATTTCGATTTGCTTCCTCCCTTGTCCTTTGTCGGTCCATCTACCTAATGCCCTGAAGCATATTACTTCATCGATATCTCATTCGACATCAACTCATTGCATACTTTGGTATATCACCTGCTGTTACAATTGTTTCTGTCCTGTATGGAAGTAAGCAAGCTAGCTAATCAATGATGATAGCTCATGTACACATGTGCCGAGCCACAGAACCCGAGAAGGGCTAAGTTTCGAATTTTGGTATTCAGCTCCATCTATCCTCGGTGGTTTAAGGAGCATGCAAAGATCTGCTAATGCTTCCTTTACAGTTGGGGGACGCACTACTGGCCGCATTATCCCCACTATCGTCTTCTCGTCATTGCACAAGTTATGTCCCTTTCGGCAACAGTTGCGTCATCCAGATCAGGGTGCACAGTTTCATCTTGACAGTGCGTGTGGGCAGAACCTTGATCTGTGAATCCAGCATCATTGGCGCAAGTACTCGGTTCAGTTTGTTCATCCTCTGGGCCAGTAGGCTCCTCGAAGATCCCGGTCCCTCTGAATGGAACGGTCAAGTACTCGCGCCATCGAGGACCTCTCACAGCCACCAGATCGTCCTCGTCATCAAAGATCTCCTCGCAATGCACTGACCGGCAAGTGTGCCGCGAGTTCGTGTAAGGATGATTTGGTTTACCAGTAGCGGGAATGGACTCCTTGGCGGCGGGTGGGATGATGTCGTTGTCATTGACCAAAGTGGACAGAGCAGTGTTTCGAAGCTCCTGGGGCTCGGTTGGTGGCTTGTATGAATGATCTTGACCAGTCCATGATGGTGGAACAGTCGGGGTGAATGTTCTGTGTTCCGAGGTGAGTTCGGCGGGTTGGTCTCCCATGCGAAACCAGTTGAGAATGTCAGAGAATATGCTGGGAGGTTCGGATGCCGGTATGCGTGTTGGATGGCAGCTCGAGTAAGCGTCTGTAATGACAGTGCTAATGAATGGCTACGTATGTCAGTGTCCTGGCAAGTGATGTCTAAAGGACAACGGAGAACTCACCGGCGCGTTCTCCTCTCCCAATTGGCTGTCTGCAGTCATGGTCTTACTGACCACCTGCTTCAGCCGCTTGGCTTCACGAGCCATTGCTAGATTGGCGATTAGGGATGTGTAGCTGCGTTTTCGCCTTCCCATGGCTGGTGGCAATGTCGACGGAATGGCAACCCGGCTGCTGTCAGACTTCCAGGCGAGTTTCCTTCCCTTTTAATTATATGAATTACAGTTCACAGCTTCACATTCTACTCAATGCATAAACACCTTTCATTTAGCATTAATTACTTTTCCTATCTAGACGTATGCTACATGTAATGATTTTTACCTTTCTGCCTTTGTCACGCAATGTAACGCTTATGTGAACCTTGGTTAGTACCGAATCAGATGATCACCAGATCTCTCGCTGTACACAACCAATATGGTCAGTACCAAGGTCCTCAAAGACATTCTCCAGCGGCCTCTAGGACCATATCATGACCTTGATATCCTACATAAAGAAAATTGCCAGATGAAGAACCATACCCAACTCAGCTTATACTCTTTCGTCCTCGAGCTCAATGGTCATGTCACTGGGTGCGATCACCCCTTTTCTACGCAACCGTCCTCTACTTGATGTTCGTTGTTACAGTCTTGACGAGTCCGAGACCCCCCTACCAAAGGAAGACACTCGCCGCTTCCGCTTCCGCGGCGTCCTCAAGATCGCTGACCCCAACTGGCTCTCCGACTTTGGGCTCAAGACCGTCGAGACCGAGCTCAACCTCCGCGCCCGGGAACGCGCGCTGCGCGAGGGTGAGCGCACGCCACCGCCGCTGACGCTGGCGGGGCTCTTCCAGAGCAGGCTGCTGACGCCCTCGAGCGACGCGACGTGGCCCAAGGAGGACGAGACGAAGTTGACGGTGCTCGTCCAGGGCGAGAAGAGCTATCCGGCTGTCTACATGCGTTGTAAGTGTCCCCTTGGTGCTGTGAGGGCGTGTGTACCGACAGGCCACGTAGCGTTGCCTGTACCAAACGGACTGCTGTGGAACTCGAAAGCCCAGTGCGTGCAAGGAAATGTCTGACGTGGGGTTTCCTGAACGCGTCTACTTAGTGAACGCAGGTATCAGATCGCGACGATGGACGTGGAGACGTATTCACGCTCTGAAAATTTCTTTTGGCAATGGCGACTGCTCGCACTCATGGAGAAGATCGCGAAACAGCATGCGTTCATTCCCGCAAAGAAGCGGACACCGATATGGTTTGTCGAGAAATACATGGAACGATTCGCGTGTCCGCCTGAAGACAAGCACCGACGGCTTATTTACGATGACTCGGACGATTCGGACGTCGATGAACGAGGAAAGACCAAGACGCTACGATACCTTCTCAAGCCTCACACGAGCGAGATATTGGGCTTGTTCGCTGCGCATGCTGGATGGTTCATCACGAACACCGAGGCGAG
The DNA here is from genome assembly GCA_038092635.1 of Xerocomus ferrugineus. Classification (NCBI taxonomy): domain Eukaryota; kingdom Fungi; phylum Basidiomycota; class Agaricomycetes; order Boletales; family Boletaceae; genus Xerocomus; species Xerocomus ferrugineus. Next base: position 10,677 of record JBBPQS010000421.1, read on the forward strand.
GAGAACAAAGTTGTTCGACATCACGTCTTGGGAAAACTTTGCAAAAGAGGCACACAAGGAGAGAAAACAAGCTGCTAGGCGGGGGGTCAAGTGGGGTTGGCCTGTAGGACAGGAACCAGAGGGGGAATCCACTGAAGAAGATGACGAAGACAGCGTGCAAGGAACCGAAGAGCTGGTCAGGAAGAACCCGGTGATTGGCAAGGCCAATGAGGTTGTCGTCGGTAAGATCGAGCGTGCACGCGCCAAGGCAGATCGCAACATCAGGCCCAGCATTTCATCGGGTTCTGGCAGTGAAGGGGAAGCTCCGGGCGTTGCAGTATACCTCTCGGACTTTTCAGAGCCGTCGGATGCAGAGGAGAATGACTCGGATCACTGGCTTGGAGAAGAGGATGCGGTGGACCAAATACCATGGCAGCTGCAGTTGCCGCCCCTCTTGCCGGATGTTGACGGTCGATGGTGGTGCCCATTGGAGGAATGCAATCGCCACATTGACCTACACAACCTCACACAGGAAGAAAAAAGAGGAGTTCCTGAAGATATTATTGGGTATATTCTGCAGAAGCAATGGCGGAACGCGGCATACGACGACAAAGTCCTTCACGGATTCAGGTATATGGTGACGAATCACTACCTAAAGCATTTTAGAGAACGGGGGGTCAACCTCGAGAAGAGAGAGGGAAGGGCAAGTCGTCGTTTTCGTTTCTCCGATAGTACTTGTCGATAGCTCATGCACCACCCTCCAGACACGATTCACGTTCATCAACGGCAGACAGAGGCGTCGCGGCGTTGAGGAGCCCATTCGAGGACCGATGCCTGCACGAGGGATGCTAGGAGGGGAGTCAAGAGTTGTTCCTATCGTGCATGCACCGCTAGCGGGTCATTTCCAGTAAAGAACAAATGGTCGCGTAGGGTATGTAGAGCGATGGATAAAGAACATGCAGTAAGGGAGTTAGCTGCTCAAACAGTGGCCAAGTAATACTTAAAGGCTTCAATCAATTTCAAGTGCCCGTCCGACGATGGGGAAACTTTGGAGCGTGATATCCTATTCCGTTTCTCTCGAGTACGAGTCTCTGCTCTGAGATCCCTCTTCTGCGGGAAGGAAGAGGAGGAATCGGAGGGTAGGTGTCCTTCGTTACTCCGGGGCCAAAATCATAAACGAATGGTCGACTATGAGTCGCACCAAAGAGTCTCGAGCTCTCTAGAACAATAGAATACACAGGAGATGGGTCATTTGAGGGAGCATGAACGCTCCAGCCTTGAGATGGCTGACGGACATCCCAGAAGGCGACGACGCTGTGTCGGGCCATTCCGGCAGCAACGAAACTAGCGTTCCCACCACCACAAGAAACAGTGTATATGGGCTCGGGTGACCAAGGATCTTTCAGAGTGATGACGGGGAGGAGTACTGGTGCCGAAAAAACGGACGTCGACGCCGAACTGGAGTTTGAGGGGCGTTGTGAGCACGAAGCTCGAAGGTCGTATATATGGACTGAACCATCGTACCAGCCGGAAACGATGATTTTCTCTGAAGGACCGAGAGGGGAAGAAGGTGGAGCGCACGTGATGCCATATACTGCTGATGGACGGTTCTTGGGAGATTGAAGGGTGATCGATGGTGTGGGGGAGAAACCATCGGGGGCGATGTAATAAAGGGAAAGAGGTGCAGAGGACGAGGTGCCAAATACGGCATATGATGGGGAGGAAGATGTACAAAGGTGGCTTGACCAACTCCTTGAGCCCAAATTAACGGATGTGGACGATAGGGAATTAGAGACAAGGTTTGTGAGGGAAACTGAACCCCACTGGGAAAGGGAGAGAAGCATGTGAGAGGGGCAGGATATGCTTTCTACAACGTTGGCACCGTGGTATTGGACGGCACTTTGGGGTGCGCGTGTAACGCTGACATGTCGAACGTCATGAGGCCCGCGGTAGGGAGGAAGACAGAACTGTTCGACAGAGCCGTCCCCAAAGCCGAGAAACACTGTACGATCTTGACCAGGGAGAAATGCCATGCTGTTGATGTCGGGTTGGACTGCACCCTGACCAATGGTGAAGCCGTGTGAGCGCTCGAAGACGATGCGAGACGGGGAAGCATCAGAGGTGTCTTGTACAGTGTAGGAATAGAGAAGAGGGCCCGCAGCAACTAGCAATGTGGAAGTGGACAATGCGATGACGGGCTGTAGGTTTCCGGGCCATGGAAGAGAGAGAGGACGTGCGATGA
>JBBPQS010000422.1:0-12895 GCA_038092635.1 Xerocomus ferrugineus
TAGCGTCCAATAGGAGAAATAGCTCTTATCCAAGAAGCTAAAATGCCTCATATCTACAACCAATAAGAAGTGATACGGCTATCAGCCAATAGCATGACATGAACAGTGTACCTGATCACATGACCTATAGTCACATGCTTTGTGATATAATAAAGATTAAATTATCCGATAAGATTAGATAATTAATAATCTCAACAGTGTACCAATGAAGTTCCCAGTTCTTGTATTCATTGATCTTTCTGGTAAATTGAATGACCAGTTTGCCATTGCAGACCAGACAGGGTTTAGAGTGTGAAAGATCTTTCTCCTGAAAGCATCATATGCTGCATTCCATTCTCTCTGAGTTGGAACATCTCTCCTCTGGTCTCTCTTATCCCATGCCATGTCATGAGTTCTGACTATGCCTATGGAATAGTAGCTTCATTCTGAAGGATCATAGTAAGATCTTCAGATGCAATCCTCCTTCTTCTCACAACATGAATATGTTGGATCTTTGATCCTTTGTTCTTTATCCTTTGTGACAACTTATTATTCTTTGTACTGTGACAAAGTATCGCTGATTACTTAAGCACAGTCTACTTCATACATATACACATTGTTCATACATAGACACCTCAGTTGATTCCTGATCACTGAAGTGAGATAGATACTCATTATTCCCTTATCTTGTACTCATGACTCCTGTATTAGATTCTCACAGGTAGTCATCAATCTATCTAGTTGATTCCTGATCACTGAGATTCCCACAGAATATTCATTGTATTGGTATTGATTGATCTTTAGAAGTTTGTCCAGGTAAAAGTTCAGATCTCCGACTTCAAACTGTGCCTTATTGCTTAGGTAATCATTGTTATCCTGACATAAGATCTCCTATCCAAGATTGTGGACGAGGTAATGGAGTGTGTCATGATAATTCTTAACCAGTTGAGCCCATCCCATGGCTTCCACCTATTAGATAAGTTGTTCTTCTCTATAGTAGGTTCTAGATATAGTTTGCATAATGTCCTTCTTGAAGTTCTTTGTGTCTATGCCCAAGACACACATATCCACACTAAAGATGGATGCATGTCTATCAGTGTCCTGAAGATCTCCATGACCGGTTGCTAGAGCTGCTACTGGAATTCAACTCTGAATTAGGAATTGAGGAATTCCCCATACAATTACTAGTGCAAGATGATCATCTTTGTGCTCTGGGTCTTCCCTCAGGTCAATCGTGCTCTAGTACCCTTGTTGATAGTCTTTTAGCAAGGGTTCATGTATTTGGAAGGGAATGTGACACTGAAGAAGAGGATCTAGGATGAGTTAGGCTGAAAGGACAGGAGGATCTGCGAATAGAGAGATGTCTGTTGTCAGATCGTCCTCCAGAGGCATTAGGTGGTCTGGAAGCATTAGAGGAGTTGGAGTGGGAGCGAAGATTGGGATTGGTTTCTTTGCTGGAAGTATGGTTGTGGCACCTTCTGGATGATTGAGATATATGTTGTCTAGTTCCTGAAGTCTCTCCATGGTTGTTTCTAGAGCCTTGTCTTCGTCTGTCTGAGCCATCTGTTGTGACTGATCACTCTCTAGTGGCATGTGGAAGACCATAAGGTCCGGTGGGGTGGACAAAGGAGACAGAGGCCATTGGAGGTCGGGACTGTATGACATTGTTTATGAATTCTTCTACAAGAAGATCCAGTTCAAAAGAAGGGACTCCAATTCTAGATGGATTAGGGCGAATAGGATGAGGAAGATTAATTGGTGCAGAGAGAGATGGTGGAGCGGTGTGATATGAACCACCCAAGGAGGAATGAGTAGATTGAGAATTGGAGGGTGGAGATTCCACAAGGGTACTAGTAGTTGATCTGAGATTAGTCTCAGGGATACGAATAGATTCCTGGTTGGATTAGTTTGATCAACCTGCTGGTTCTCACCTCTTTGATACCCTTCTGAGCCGGATGTGGCTGCAGGTGAATGGGATTGAGGAGGTGGTGAAGAGTAGGAAGTGTAGGCACCCAGGATCTGGGGTTGTCTATAGTTGATGAGACGTCTCAGAGTATCTGGATTGGAGATGACAGAGTCTGGATTGACAGATCCAAACCAGAAGCGGCGATGATGTGCAGCTGGATGGTCTGCAAAGAATGAAGAAGGTTCCCAGTGGTCTTCACAGTGGGAATTTGGAGCGAGGTGCAAAGGTACACCAAGGCAATTGAAGTGGGGTTGAGAAGCACTCACAATAGTGATGTCCTCAATCTCGACAGAGTTGTCAAGATCATCAGATAGACAAGCTGTGATCAATCATTGGTCAGCTATTGATCCTGTACTGAATGATAAGACAGGATCAGTCACTGCTGCTCCCCTCATCATCAGATATGCTGGTGTGACTTGGTGGGTCGCTCTGATGTTTCCATCAGCCTCAACAAGTATGTGCAATGCACATATTTGTAATATGATGTCAATAGTCTTTAGACATCCAACATTCAGAACTATTTGTTCTGTAGCTACATCAAGCTCTGCTAGCAGCAAAGAATAATCAGACATCAAAAGATACCAAATGACAATAGTCTTTGCTCAATTATTCTAGGTGGGGCTCATAACCTAACAGAAGTGTAGTACCTTCCGCTTGGTGCACAGTACAATGATAGGGATCAATATAGAGTGATGAGGCTCACTCTTTTAGCAGTCACTTGGTACGGAGACACATAGTGATTGGTAGATTCAAAGGATGAGTGATAGAGATAAGATATCAGGTGTCTGAATCAACTGAATCATCTATCTATATTTTACACTAAATATCATATTTATACGATAAGATAAAGAGGAGATTGAATGATCATGTGATCAATCAACGATCCTGTGTTTAGGATTGTTGCTGAACGTACAGCCATACACAGTCGTGCACAGTCAGTCTGTAGTAGATGCACAGTCAACTGTGCAATACACAGCTGATGATGTCATGCACAGCATAGATCAGTCCAGATTTAATCTGGACTATGCCTTGGTCATCATTAGTAATGCTGACATAATAGTCACTCATATTCGTAATATCATTGCCCTCCAGGCGCTCCTGGCCCCTCGCCGCTGGTTGGGAAAAGGGATGGTACTGTTGGCGAAGACAGTGGTTTAATATAGTACATCGTAGTTAACAGGCAGACGAGAGGAAAATAAGTGGATACATATATTCACTTTGCAACAACTCTGTGATTTTCACGCCCCTCGAGACACCGTGCGACGATCGGTGGTGTCTACAAAAACGAGGGTGTCGTCGCATACGTCCATAACATCCATAATGTCCAAATACGACCGGGCCATGGCGTAAGAAAAGGAATGATGTTAATGAGGTTGATTGAAGCCAACGATGGAAAATGAATTTATGATGTAGCGATCAATGTCGTGTACGCAGATTTGAAAGGATTCGGTAAAGATTCAGTCTCGCAATCGATGGTTTCACTGCTCGGCGTGAGAACAGTCTGCACAGCCGGAGGTTTGACGTAAGCGCTTACGTACCTGGGGGCGACAACAACCTGTCCCCTAAAGGGTCTAGGAATACTGATCACAAGCTTGACTAACTACTAATCACTATTGGTGATCAGTATTATGACTACTAGCTTAACTCCCTAAGGAGTTTTCCTAGTGTTTCATCACAGGGAAGTAGAAAGGTGAAGAAGAGCTCAGACAATTAGCTCGAATCACTCTTATAATAGTAAATGGCTGTAAATGGAAGTCCGTTAGACTAGTTTGTGATGACTGTCTAATGATGACTGTCTCACTTTGATGGTGGATTTCTCCTCATTCAATTGCACTGTTGCAACTTGGACAAGGGACTTCAAAAGGGACTCCAAGAGTGACTAAATCTGTGTTCCGAATTGGATGCGGATTAGTTTCATATGTTGGAGGATGAGGGAGGTCTCAAGACTGACCTTGGTTTAAAGTCTCTCGAACTATAGCTCGAGGAGTAGGATCTAGTCTCTCGGGATCAAGGGGTCTCTCAGGTAGTGCTATCAGATTCAGTTGCACAACTGCAAAAGACTCACAACTAGACTATGGTTGCAGTTGTGTCTAGTTGCTGACCAGTCCAGTCCAGTTGCCTCCCATCTGACCTGAAATGAAAGACTGGTTGTGCATAGCCACACTACCTAATCAGGACTACTTCCCCTAATTTTTCTAGATTTTCTGGTATTTCTTTTGAATTTATTAGACCATCTTTCACTTTGATGCATGATTTGTGGTCTAAACATTACATCTTGCTTTGTAGAAGTTATATCTCATGTTCCTGTGGTCCAAATTACTTCACTAAGAGGTGAGTAGAAAGCTAGGAATGAGTAGGATATTTCATTTGTATATAGTAAAGCACAGTTCCTATGGGACAGGGGTCAAGAAAGCAGTTGTGTGAAAGACTGGTTGCAAAGACTGTTTAGGACTATTTTTTTTGGTCCAGTTGTAGGTTGTAGGTGCCTGGGACCTTTCCCAGGACCAGTTTCAGTCTGGTTGCCTTATTTGGAAGGTCGAAAACCAGACTGGACTGGACTTTTAATCACTACTCTCAGGTTGTTGCCAAGAAGAGGGTTCATGAAGTGGAGCCTGTGAAGTGCTTTGATCACTTACTGACTGTATGTGGTCCTGTCTAGTGGACGCCATAGTGATAGTCAGTTCATGTTGGTGCATCTCGGATTGTCTATGAAAAATCATGACCACTGTCTCAATGCATCATCTGACAAAAACAAATCTGCCACTGGTAAAAGTGAATAAAAGCACCATGGACCAGCTCCACAATGATCACATTCTGTCGTCTGTCATACATATGCGTGATAAGGACCATTAGATGTAAAAGATCACATAACCACCAGTGCTCATCGCACGGAATGAATTTTGGAGGCATCAGTGATATCAAAAGATGAACTCTTGGCTTATTCAGCCAGGGCTCATAACCTTTCAAAGTACAAGATACTCCGAAAGGTGAAGGGACAGAGGAATTGAGCTCTAGTGGGAATACTCACTAGGGTGATGAGTGATGGACTGGTAGTCAAGTCTTGCTTGGAGTAGCAGGTGGGAACAAATCAAAGAGAACTTTGTTAGAGAGGGAGAGCTACATGGGAGTAGGCAACTGCACGGGTATACCCCTGGGTGGCAGCACTGACACCTGCACCTGTACCCATTGAGATACCCACACCCATGCCAAGGGTGCAGGTGTATCAACAGGATACACACAGAGGCACCCACACCCTTACCCACACCTGTAGTACTCTCAGGTATTCTGAATTTGCGCTCTAGTTACAACTCTAGTAGTTAGTACATTGTAAATCTAGTCTACTCATTGTATATTTTATCCCAGCCATTCTTGAAAGCTTCCTCTTCTCCCTGGACATCTGGCAATGAACTAATCCTTTCCACATTGTCTGCTTTGATGAGATTGAGCTCACTCCAATTACCCAGACACAGAACTGCACAGGTTGATTGCATGGAGAGGTGAGACCAAACATGAGACAATAGTAGGCGACCACAGCTAAAGATCCACTCGACATTGACAAAGGTGGCTGGGATGGTGAGGTAGTCCATGGCCATCCACGAGAGCTTGGCATAGATTGCGCATCACTTGTACCACCAGAGGATAGTATCATCCGCTTCCTCTATGTCTGTGGAGAGGTAATGGTCCATTTCGGACTGCAATTCCCTGGCCTTTGGGGGTTCAGATGCAAGCATGTTGCTGGACTTGTCTTTTGGCTTGCTGCATTCATCAACAATCTCAATATCTGGTCATCAATGTATGAGCACTTGAACTCCTTGTGCACAGATTTCTCTGCGGTATCAATCCAATCAAGGTCCCAACCTGTGCCCCTGAAATATGCCAGCTTGTGACGAGGGTGTAGGACCATTGTGATATGGTCCACCTCAGAGGAATTCATCAGCAAGTAGTACTGGTCAAGGGTTTTCTTGGTGAGAGAGACAGTGGCGCGGATAGCAGGTTTGTACTCTGTGTTACATGCAAACATCTTGAGTTACCATTCAATAGTGTTTAAAAGTCCAGTCCAGTCCAGTCTTTTTCCAAAATTTCAGGCAACTGGCAATTGGACAGGTCAATCAGTTGCCCAAATCTAGGCAACTGGCAACTGGACTGGTGGCAACCAGTTGCAACTGGTCTTTATGTTCAATATTGACTTGGAAGATATCTTAAACCATATTTTAACCATTGAAAGTCATCACACTTGGTCTTTATTACACTAAATTATACTATTATTACTGTTCAATTTCACCAAACCTTCAAATATCAGTGACAAATAGTCAAACTGGTGACCAATATTGGAAGTTCTGTGATCACATGAGCCTGCGAATATCATCGCAGAAGTGGGCCTTCGTGACAGGCTTCTTGAGATTCATTCCCGCTGATCATGTGATCAGTGATTCTCCCGAGCGATTTGGCGATAAGGATCAGTATATAAGTATCCGCAAGGTCAATCGCGCACGTTGAGTCTCTTTCTTCCTTCCCTTGAGCACATCTCCCTCGTTGCTCTCGTCCTTTCTTTAAGCATTTATTTATCATGACGATGATCACTCCGTCTACTCCTCCCCTTGCGGCTGTGACCGCTCTTCCGGCGTCCGGCGATGCCACTTCACTCCCTCGCTCCCTAGCCAAGGTCAATGTGGAGAATGCTGCGCGTGTCTCTCGCAACAAGGCTCTTCAATCTTGCCGCAACGTGGGAGAACTCAATGTCTCTCTGGATGAATCTCTTCTTCCCCTTCCCTCTCTTCCGGCTCTCGGCTCCGTGCCCATTCCTTCTCTCACGCAACAGTGGATGGTGGCCTTCGCCACCATGTCCCCTGCCTCTAAAGCGCAGGCTAAGAAGGCTTTCAGCACTCATGTCACGGCGGAAATCTCGCCTCCTACTACTCTTTCTTCCACTCCTTCAACTACCGTCACTCCCAAAATGTATTTTGTGGACAAAGCTGAGGTCTCCTCTTCTGCCCCCATCGATAGTACCTATGGTCTCGGGATTCATTCCATAATTACCGATTTGGCGGATGCCAAACAATATCTCTCGCTTTCTCTCTTCATGGATGAATCCACTAGACGCCTTCATCGCAAAGGTCATATCCTCAAGAAAGTCAAATCAATCATTGCTGGGATGACTTATCATCTTATCAATCTCTCTAACTTCCCTGAGGAAGACACTCTGGACGTCTTCTCATGGAGCGAGGCATGGAAAAGATACCTCCTCTGGCTCAAGGGTGTCTCTTCACCGGCTATTTTCAAGCGCTGGACATGGCACTATGACAATCTCTCTGCCGATCAATACCTTCGCTCTGATTTCAAAGTGATTCTTGCCTTCGACATTAGTCTCCGTTCTCACTATGCAGCCTTGCCTTTTCATCATGATGAAATGAAATGGCAATTGCAATTGCAGGTAGCAACTCTCCCTCTCTATCACACCCCTTGCTTCATCTCATCCCATTCCCAGATGGCCAAGCTCCATGCAGATAGAAACCCTCCGTCGCGGGACAATCATGTCTCCTCATCCCATCGCTATGAACCATACGGCTCCTCTCGTAAGAACTCCAACTTCAAACATCGCGACAATCATGATTCCATGTCCTCTAGGGACAATCCTGCCTCACTCGATTCCAAGCCCAAATCTGACCCCACGTGCATTATCTGTCAATGCACCGGGCATCGCTTCTCGGAATGCAAGGAAGAGATCATGGTGAAAGGAAAACAAATGTTCGCGAAAGCTGTCAGCAGACAACTTGTCTGACGCTCCAATAACTCTCCTCTCTGCATCACCTTCAATCTCAACAGCCCTCGTAAGCCATGCAAACAATCTCACGTCTCCACTCACCACGCATGTTCCTTCTGCAGTGACACTGCCCACGGAGCCCTATCCCGCCTTTGTATCTGACTTGTCATCTTCAATTTGCACAGACTTGATTCTTTCCTACTCATTGTATTCTTCTCCTATCGCACCGTCTACGGACGCATTCACTCACGTGTATTTTGACAATCTTGTTCTAACGTCGTCTCCATATGACACTGATGCCGATTTCGCATGAATAGTCACTCCATATTGCTCTGATGCCTTTCACGCGTTTCTCCAAGACGCTCACATACTGCACAAAATTCCAGAACTACCTTTCAAACTTCGTTACGGCTTTGCTTTAGGGAAGTTCACTCCCATTGTCACTACTTACGCTCCTGATAATTTGCCTGGGGCATATCAATATCATGATGTTATCTCCGAGTACATTCAGGGGGAACTTAACACTGGTCGCTTTTCTGGGCCATTCACACAAGACGCACTCAAGACTAAAATCGGACCCTTTCGTTCCTCACCGTTGCAGGTGGCCATCAAGAAGGGAATTGATGGCGCACCTGACAAATTTCGGGTTTGTCGTCATCTCTCATACCGGGGTACTTTGGGTTACTCCATCAATGACGAGATTGAGGCAGACGATTACCCCACTGAATGGGGCACTGCCGAACAATATGCAGAGATTGTGCGTCTCCTCTCATCATCACAGGCGGGTGAACGTCTTTGTCGTGTCACGAGAAACTACTTCTCAATCAACGCTGACTGGAAGGTGCACCCTCCTAGCCTGTTCCCACTTTTCTCACACATACGACTCAGATCCGTCATGCTCCTCCGGGTGCACAAGCGGCATTGCTTGACATTGAGGCGGCTTACTGAACCATTCCTTGTTCTCCTGATCACAAGAAATACATAATCGTTTTTTTCAACGGTTCCTTCTACCTCGATCACAATGTTCCCTTCGGAATCGCTTCAGCGGCCAGCTTGCAAGGTGAAGTGGCAGGCACCATTCTTGCCATCTGGGAATCACTCAATGTCACACCAGTCAAAAAATGGGTCGACGACATCTCTCTCTTTCACTTCCCTTCTCTTCAAGGAAACTACCACGGTGTTTCCAATGGGGAGTCTTACCGCTATGACTATGACTATACCAAAATCAAAGAAATCATCGCTCCTCTAGGGGTACCCTGGCATCGCAAGAAGGGTCAACCTTTCGCAGATGTAGTGGAGTATCTTGGCTTCTCATGGGATATCCCAGCACGTTCAGTCACCCTCACGGCACTCAAGTGTCGCAAATACATCGTTCGTCTATCACTTTTCCTTTCCACCTACAAACATCAGCAGGTTCCCAAGGATGAAGGTGAATCTGTTGCCGGATACCTACATCACTGCACCTTTGTTTTTACACAGGGTCAATCCTATCTCACGAACATTTATTCTTGGCTAGCGTCCTTCCCATCCGAGCATACACATTGATACATGCCCCATTCGCTCATCACAGATCTCAAATGGTGGCTCAACACCCTACAGCACCAACTCACTCCTTGTCTTCTTCTCCCCAAGCCTCCCACTTGCGACTACAATGTCTGGGTCGACGCTTCTTCAGGTCATGGGGTAGGTCTTCTATGGCAATCACGATGGTTTTTCTGGCGCACACACGATTCATGGCGTGGCTCATCAGGCGAAGGACGGGACATAGGATGGCTCGAGGCCATCGCTATTGAACTCGCTATCCATTTAGCCGTTATCTACGGCATCAAGGATACCGATATCCTCATCTGTAGTGATAACAAAGGGGCTATCCAGGCTTTCCAGAAGGGGCGGAGCCACAACCACATGGTGAACATGTGCATCAGGCGTGCAAGCGCCCTTTTAGCTGAACACAACTTATCCGTCACTCTCATTTACGTTCCCTCTGCCCCCAATCTAGCAGACCCCATCTCTCGTGGTTTACTCCCAGATGTTTCCCTTCGTATCACCTCCCCACCTACTCTTCCCTCGGACGTCGCACAGTGGTTTCAAGATGTCTAATGCACCCATCAACACCTATGAGGAACTCATGGCAGGCGTTGACATCTCCATTGCCGCCGTGAATTTCTGGTCCAATATCACCTCCTACAACAATCCTACCTGTTCTGCCGTGTCAGCTTCCCTCCAGCCGTCTCGCATCCGTTTCCCTCGTCCCCCTCGCAATGACTCGCACATCACTCCCTCACTCCATCATCCCCACGTTTTAGCTAGTGATCGTCTTCTCCTTTGGACCACACCCGCGGGTCAGGATTGGCAACGGGACCTTGAATCCCACTTCCCCGACTCTCTCGTCTTCAAACTTTTTCAAGTCATGATCCGTTCTCTGGATCATGATACTCGTAGCAACTACGGCTCAGGTCTCCTACGTTTCACACAATTTTGCGACCACATTTAGATTCCGGAAGCTGATCGCATGCCGGCTTCACAATCACTTCTTGCCACCTTCTCCGCCTCACACACTGGGACCATCTCCGACAAAACCCTCAACAATTGGTTGGCAGGTTTACATTTTTGGCATCTGGTCAACGGCTCTCCCTGGTTGGGGGAGGACATGCTCCAATCTGTATGCAGGGGACTGGCTAAAATGGTTCCCTCTTCCTCACGTCGCACTAAACGACCACTGGTCACCATCGAAGCCTTGACGCTTCTCATAACATCTCTTGATTCTCTCTCTCCTCTCGACATCGCTCTGTCAGCTGTTGCCTGCATAGCTTTCTGGTCCTGTTGCCGACTCGGGGAGCTCCTGCCCCTTCCTCTTGACAAATTTGATTCTTTGAAACATGCTTCTCGTTCCATTCTACCCATTACCATCAAAATCCTCCCTGACTCCACTCCCGTCACCTCTTTACATATCCCATGGTCCAAGACAACACAAGAGCGAGGGGCAGACATTTCCATCACATTACGTGCACATTGCACAGATCCCCTCAACGCCCTCGTCTGTCACCAGACCATCAGTGTTGACCTACCCGCCCATGCTCCTCTCTTTTCCTTTCATTCCAAGAATGGATGGACCACACTCACCAAGGCCACATTCATCTCATGTTGTAATCAGGTCTGGACACAACACGGCTTTCCCAGTATGCCGGGTCACGCCTTTCGGATTGGCGGCACCACTGAACTTCTTCTCCAAGGTGTCAATCCGGACATCATCGTCGTCCAGGGCTGTTGGTCATTCTGAGCATTTTTAGAATATTGGCGTCGCATTGAGACTGTTCTCCCGCTTTTCATTTCTTCATCTGTTGACATCGTGCGTCTTCAGGATGCTGATTCAGTTATCAAGGATTACATACGACGTCATAAGATCCAGTAGGATCCTCCTCACTCCATAATACATCACCTCACAGCTCTGGTGTGTGGCTAGGCCGGCCGAAGGCCAGGTCCTAGGTTGTAAGCTACACTTCGAGTTGGTCATCACGTGCCCCTACCTTCCGTCCATCCTTTGCTTTTCGATGGTCTCTCTCTGGTATATTTCGACTAGTCCAGCGCTCTGAAGGCTTGGCCTCTCTCTCTCTTGTCTTCCGTCCCGGCTGCTGATCACGTGACCGATGCTATCGCTGGCGGAAGCCCCACAGGCTGACCTTCACACACACACCACAAAATCCTTATCTTACTGATTTCAGTGGACTTCACCTGTCTCAAATACAATGACGAATCCCATACCTCCCTCTCAATTACCTAGTCTTTACATACATCCAATCAATTGTCTCTCATTTGAATCGCAACGCTCAACTACTCCTCCCCTCGCTCAACACACAGCCACATCACGAAGAGGTACATATTAGTGGTCCATGTATATGTCAGGGGCCAGGCAACCAGTTGCAACCAGTCTTTGACCAGTTGCCTGAGATCTGTCAAACCAGGCAACTGGCAACTGGTCAAGCCAACAACTGAGGCAACTTGCAACTGCAGTCCAGTTGTGATCAGGTGTGGTCCAGTCCAGTTGCCAGTTGCACTACCAGTTGCCAACTGAACTTTAAAACACTACCCAGTATTGAGGAACTACTAAACCTGAATTCAAATGACATCTATGAAACAGTACTAATTCTGGAGGGTGTAACTCTGATCATCTCCAAGCCAGTATTCCACATCAAACACGATCAAGCCAGAAATGTCGAACAGTACAAAGTCCAAATAGTCGCATGCGGTTTCACACAAAAGGAAGGAGTTGACTACCAAGAGATTTTCGCTCCGGTGACTATCCTCGACTCCATCCAGACCTTGATCGCCTTGGCTGCAAAGTACAACCTGGAACTGGACCAAATGGATGTATCCACAGCTTATCTCAACGGAGAACTGGAGGAAGATCTGTACATGCTACCTCCACAAGGCATCCCAATCCAACCAGGGTATTGCTGGAAACTCCGACAATCACTCTATGGACTTAAGTAGGCAGGTCGCACTTGGAACAAAACCTTGGATTGGAAACTTGAAGAACTCGGATTCATTCACCTAAACACAGAATTTATAGTGTTGCTGCAACTTTGACTTGAGGCTGACTCAAGTCAAAGTTGAGTCGGTGGCTGTGCAATACTTAGCTAAGTCATCGACTGTTCACACTGCTGGCTTCTGATTACCAGCTCAAGGCAGCCCAGCTGGCTAAAGTCAGCTTGAGCTGACTAAGTGGGCCAAGTGACAGCACAAGACCTAGCATATGTGAATCCTCATCCTTTGTAGCCTCGTATACCTCAGAAACACATCACACTTTGTAAACTACGTACAGAAGGACCAATAATGACTATATATTATTTCCGGGCCACTACGGCTACCCTGTCCCACCATGCTCGTCATGTTGCTCCCATTGAGATGTGCACTGTTTACCTTGTGCCATATTCATTTGTTGTCCTTGGAGTGTTGTCCTTGTCGTATCGTCATCCTTGTGTCCCTATCGTCTCCTTATCCTCCATTTTATCTCATGGTCGCACCATGGTCATGCCACATGGTTGACATTGCACCCTTGCCACTAGTGTTTGAAGGTCCAGTCGCGTAACCCTCGAAAGACTGTAACCTGACTGGACCGTAACTGATCGTAACTGATTGCGCGGTCCAGTCAGGTTCAGTTATGGAGCAGTCGCAGTTAAGGTTACAGC
>JBBPQS010000423.1:0-12869 GCA_038092635.1 Xerocomus ferrugineus
CAGCAGCACTATTGCTTGCAGGTGCAGGCTATGTCGCGTATGAAAATTACCAGCCATTCAGACACGCATGGTTGGCCGTCATGCGTTGTTCCCGGATAGCCCGTACGTGTCTTTCAAGTATTGTTCTTGGTGGAAACATGAATGCTGTAAATACTATCCTCAGGTGCTGCAGTCGCAGGAGCAATTGACTACAAGTACACATTTGCTCACACTTACCTATCCGAGGAGGAAAAGCAGCACGCGTACTCAGAATGTCATACGCGTAGCGCGAAGAGGCTCCTCAAGGCACTTCTCGCAAACGGAGGTGCGAATAATTTCATCAGCAGAAGATCAAGTTCGTACCGACGAACATCATACTTTAGGCGTGTTTATAAAGTTGGGACAACACATGTCCTCGTTGTACGTTCGCACCCATCGTTTGGTTGAGCGTACTGCTACCCAACGCGGCATACAGGGTAGTTCTGCCGACAGAATGGACAAGCACGATGCGACCTTTGCAAGACAAATGTGATCCGACACCCTACGAAGATGTGGAAGCGCTTTTCCTATCTGATATAGGAAAACCCATTCCGGAACTCTTTGAGGACTTTGACCCTGTCCCAATCGGAGTGGCAAGTTTGGCTCAAGTTCACGTCGGTACGCATAAGGAGTCAGGAAAGAAAGTTGCTGTCAAGGTATATCAGTGTTTTGGATAGCCGCTGCGCTCAGAGTTGATGGATGTCAACTAGTTGCAACATCCCCACCTTGCCGAGTTCTGTGATATTGATATGGAGATGGTGGAGGTTACGCTCGGTATGGCCATCCTTCCCTTCTGTACATTTCCATGACAATACGCGCTCTACAGGGTCGATCAAATATTGGTTCCCGGAATTTGAATTCACATGGCTTAGTGAAGAAATGCGCGAAAATCTCCCAAAGGAAATGGATTTTGTTCTCGAAGCGTCCAACGCAAGACGTGCCATGGCTGATTTTCGCGACGTTTCTACGTCACTTTACATCCCTGAAGTCATTTCAGCCACGAAACGAGTATTGATCATGGAATTTATCCAGGGCGCACGCGTCGATGATCTAGGCTACCTGGCGGAACAGGGAATCGATAGGAATAAGGTGGCACTAGAACTTACGAGAGTGTTCAGCCGAATGGTTTTCTTGAATGGCTACTTCCATGGCGTGAGGAACACATCTTCGTCGAATGGCACACCGCTCATGTTACTATAGGATCCACATCCAGGTGATCCATTCTTGCAAAAATACTGTCAACGAACAATTATTTGACTTTTCTCACTGTCAGGCAATCTATTGATCAGACGTGCCCCACCCAACTCACGTTCGCCGTACAATTTCGAGATTGTACTCTTGGATCACGGATTGTATTTCGACCTCGATCCAGAACTACGTATCAACTACAGCAAACTCTGGTTATCTCTCATTGAGAGGGCATCACCGGAAACGCGGGCTGCCCGCCGCAAATACGCCGAGCTGGTTGGCAACATCACTCCTGAACTTGTGCGTGAAGTTGATTCTGCTAGTAAGCCTGAAGTTGACGAAATCTAGTATCCTGTATTTGAAGCTGCAATTACGGGTCGCGCAGCATTAGAAGGAACGTGGGAGGACGAACCTTCTGAAGGCACATTCAAGCGAGCTACTGGTATGATTGACATGCTCCCCCAAACGATAGAAGAGATGGAAGCAATTAGAGATGCGGTCGTCAATCGCGAGGGGTTACTCATTTCTGTGTTGGATGTTCTTCGTAGAGTCCCTAGAAGGGTGCTGATGGTGCTGAAGTTGAACGATCTGACAAGGTGAGTTGGATGATGATGACCTTGTGGGATTCAGTTTGAAATGGATCGTGCGTTTAGGAACCTGGATCATGCGCTCGCGACCACTCACTCGAGTGTTCGGATATTCCTTATCACTGCCAAGTACTGCATGAGTGCAGTGTGGCGTGATGATCGTAGGCGGATACAAGAAGGGGGCCTTCGCACATACGGTTGGTTTGGCTCTCTGCATCACTTGCTTGGTTGTTGGTGGTAAGCTATTGTTCCTACCAATGCACGTGCATCTGTTTCTCATGGTGTTGCAGGAGATATGCGAAGGGCTACTCGAGCATGACATTTCTTGAGGTTATAATGGATATGGAGGCATCCACCATGAAGTTTGTCGCATGGTGGCGAGGTCTTCGAAGCCGCGGTCTGTTGGGGGCACATCAAGCAGCTGCTGGACTATCCTTATCGTGATGGCAGTTCGAACGACCTGAGATAAGATAGCCAACCACAAAGCAAGATGGACTAGAGTAGTAGATTTATACTAGTTTTGTGTAGAGACATGAATGCAACGCCTTGAAAATCACACATCGCGGTCGATTGACTCCTATTTCTTGTTGTGTTCTGCGAAGAAGGAATCGATAGAGCTAACGCTTCGTTTGAGGGACTCCCACTGCTCCACGGCAAGTGAGATGCCCTTTTTCCCTGGCTTTTCATTGCCCTCTTCGCCGTAGAACTCGCGTATGTCTAAAAACACTTGGCCTGTCGTCCGCCATGAATGAGGTATCACGGCGGGTACAAGAGCAAGAACTTACCCTTGAATGAACGCACGGATGCACGTTTCTTTTTGCCTAGTTCCACGTACTTTTCACCCTCAGCATTCTTGGATACTTTGACGCCTGGTTGATGGCTCTCTCCGACAACTGGCGACTGCTGCAAGAAACATACAGGTCAAGCGAGTGAGGGTGATCTTGTGGACACGAACCTCATCACCAGCATCGCCAAACTTGGGTTTCTTCGTCGTCTTTGCTTTGGAACGTACTTTGCCCTCCTGATACACGTACCGATAGTTAGGGGAATCAGCGCGTTTTATCGCGGTCATGGTTTGAGAAGCACCTTTGACGTCGAGGCTTTCTTGGACTGCCTGTTAGAGTCGGACGCGCTGTGATCAATGTCCTCCTCGCCCTCGCTGTCCTGGTCTCGCTTCCTGTTGCCCATCGTGACGTTTGCAAAGAATATCTGGACGCGTTGGGCGTTCAATAAACCGTAGAAAACATCGGTGAAGACATGGGAAGATATTTCCTGATATATCAAGCCCTACGTCGCCCTCGTCGACGTCCAACCAGTCTTGCCTTCCTTGTCTTCTACGTTCACCCATCTTACAAGTGATTATTGTCTTCATCTTGTCGCTTGTCTTTCACAGACCCGCATTCATCGCGGTACGATGAAGATCTCTCAGAAGTCCAAGAGGGCTACCCAACCCGTAAGCGACCCCAACCCGTCGCATGGCTCCACGCATCTCACACTTGTCTACAGCACCCTCCGGTGGCAGAACTCATCTCAAAGCTTTCAAACACCCCCAACGATAACCTTGCCGATGTTCTCACAAGCATCGAATCTTGGAAATGGCCCAGATCTGACCTCAATTGTTGGATCAAAGTTCTCGACAAATTCGACGACATCCTCGAAGAAGCTATCCACCACTATGATATTGACAAGATCCAGCTCAAAGTCTTCCCCCCAGCAACCAAGAAGATCATCTCTGCTATCCTCCGGTTTGAGCGGTTACTCCTCGAGAACTCAACCAACCGCAAGACCTTCAACTCCTATGATGTATGCGCCTTATCTTATATCTTATATCTGTAGCTGATATGATGTTCTTTCCTGGCAGCGGTTGATGAGCTTGCTTTCGACATCCGATTTGGATATTCTGATCCTGGCGCTGAATCTCTTGTTGCGCCCAGCCCAGCAGTACTCAGCCCAGCCAGCTGTTTCAGCTGCACTCAGTATTTCCACTCCCCACCTACTCTCTTTATCAAAGCGTTGGCCTAATCTACGTGAACACGGTATTAGCCTTTTGGATCTCGCCAGTCCAAGTGGCGTACCCCAGGTTGACGTTCTCCCTGGCGAGGCTCGGGATGTAAGTTTCGTGTACTACAGAACAGATCACAAGGAGGAGGGACGGAAAGCAGAAAGTTCCGATGAACCTACAACCCCTCGCAAATCATCCTTTCCCCCTGGTTCCATCACCATCCCCGTTGACGAGGAGACCTTGAAGAAGAAGGATGTCATGGAAATTTTAGCAGACGTCCTCGAGGTGCACCCTCTTTCCGGTGACGATAAATACGAGTTGCTTTGTCGCATGCGCGTTGCAAAGGCGCTGGTGACAGGAAATGAAGCCATCCGGGAGAAACTTCTCGTCGTCCGACTCTTGGCAATCGCTATCTATGGCCACACTCATAGCGAGAATCAGGCCGCATCCTCACTCTTCCTTTATGAGCCTGACCTCACAACCCACATCGCTGAGCTTTTACAACTCGACCGCGGTATTTCCGCTCCTGTGCAAACAGCCGCCATCTCCGCCCTCGATTCAATTGCGAGATACCGAGGCCGCATTCAAGAAATTCTGGGAGCCATCAATGCAGGTGTCAATCATGGTATTTTGATGTCGCTTCTCCGCAAGACCATCTTGGAGGTCAGCAATCCTGAATCTAAGCTTCCAAACTCCTTTATCGATGCGCTGTTGGCGTTCGTCACATTTCTCGCGCAACATGCGGGTGGAGGCAATATGATTGTTGGCGCTGGTCTGGTCCCATTACTGGTTCAGATAATCGAGAACAAGCTTGCTCAGCGACTTCAAATGGTCTCCAAGGCAATGCAACTGGTGGATAACGTCCTTTATGGATACGCGAATGCATTCCAACTATTCTCGAATGCAAGGGGCGTTGATGTCCTTGTTGAAAGGATCCAGGTATGAAACAGTTTTTGCATACGAGTCTTGCAGATCTCATGCCATCCATATTCTAGCACGAGATTGACTTTGATATCACAATGTACGGCACTGAAGCTCGCTCTCGAGACATCTTTGGAACCTGGGGCGAACTTCCCGTCGCTCGCGCTGCTATTCTTAAGCATACATTGAGATCGATACATCGCATGATGCAGTCGACCGGGAGTTCCGAAGGTCTTCGGGGATTGATTGACTCGTCGTTGCTACAGTCCATCAAGAAGATCATTGAGAACCGAGGATTGTTTGGACCGAGCGTCCTTCCACTTGGTATGCATGATCTTACTTATGATTGTGAGCGGGAAGTAATAGTGTTTTCAAGCGATGAACATAATGGCAACGTTTGTCCACAACGAACCAACGTCTTTGCCCACGATCCAGGAGGCCGGGTTACCTGAAGTCTTTTATAAAGCCATCGAAACCGGGGTGGAGCCGGTAATTGAAGTATGTTCTTTCTGTATTGCTCTTTGGTCTTGTTAACTGATTTCCAATCTAGGTTATTCAAGCCATTCCAAATGCTATTGGAGCGCTGTGTCTCAACCAAGCCGGTCAAGATCAACTCACAGCCCGTCCCAGCATCATTCCTGGGATATTTTCTATATTTACCTCTGAGCGACATCTCAAAGTCCTTCGTGACAAGGAGAACGCAGTTCTCATAGGTACATCGATCGACGAGCTCATTCGCCATCACCCCTCTCTCAAGACACCCGTGTTTCATGCTGTAAAGGCTGTCATTAGCAAGATTGAGGATCTAGGGAACGCCTTTGTTATCCCAGAAGACAAGAAAGAATGGTACGGATTACTGGACGTTCAATCCTCGGAGGAGACCGGGGAGTCTATGCAGGGCATTGAATCAGAGAGCAAGGTGTCAGAAAGTGACTCAGACCAGGGTGAGGTATCTAGCGAAGATGGTATTACACAGAGAGAGCACGACAACGACGTCGTCATGTTCATCGACGTGATATGCAGGGTGAGCACTGTTTTGCCCCTGTGCTGCGACTTTGCTAACCTTTCGCTATAGTTTCTTGAAGGGCTTTTCCAACATCCTCAGCACTGCAAAGATTTCATTCGCAATGCAGATGGGCTAGATCGAATTGGAAAGCTCACCGGCCTTCCGTGCCTTCCGTATGACTATGCTAACAGCGTTTCATCCGATTCAATAGTTCAAGTCATCCGGACCATGGCCGAAATTGGTCCAAATGAGGCACTCTTTTACCTGTCGAAACTCGTCGGGACATCGCTTGCGGAGACGGAGGAATTCTGGAAAGAGCTCTCGCCGGAGTCGAAGCTCGCCCAAATGTTGGAGGTGACAGACGATCAACTTGACAAAGTCAATCAGCATTTCCGAAGCCTCGTCACGCTGCACATTCGTGTTACTTTGATGGCAGACGTTTTTTCCACGACTGGCTATGCCCATGGGCGGTCTGCGGTGGGCCTGTTGCAGACTCTGATGTCGGATCCACCCAAGGTGGTACTGGACATGGGAGCTCTGCATCGTGCTTCCATCTGGGAGAATATCCTTTTCAAGACCCATATCGCTTCCAAGGGAATCGAGCTTGGCATCAGCGGACATGCGTCACCCCTTGAGAGATCACCTAGTCACCTTTCCATTGCATTGCCTGAGCAAACGGGTCTGGGTGTCGTTGCCAATGGTGTTGCGACGGAATCCTTGGGTGTCAGGTCCACGCCAACGTCCGTGTTACCCTTGAAGAAGGAAACCCCCATAGACAAGAATGCAAAAGCATTGAAACACCTCACTCATGGCCTTCCAAGCGCACTTGGGCCATTTTTCCAATGTTCGTCTATCACCTGAGAATCGCTTTGTATCTTCTCACCTCATCTTCGATAGCGATCGTCAAGCTGTTCTATGCTAGAAGGAACCCAGATTCTACTCAGAAGAAGCAGATCTTGACTGCATCCGATGTAATTGCAAGTATTATGATTAGCCACCTGAAGGAGGAGATCATTGGTGAGATGTCTGCGCGGTAATAGTCTAAGATGTCCATTGACCGATAATTGCAGGCAACAAACTTCATCGCCTTGACTATTTCAGTGTCATGCTCGGCTTGATGACTATGTTGCTGGTAGATGGTGGGCGACCTCGATGGATTGTTTGCGAGATTGGGTCTAATAAATTTATTAGAACGCACAATGCAAAATACACTGCACACAGTCCTGCTTGTTTCGTTTCAGCGCGCTGGGGGCCTGACGATGATACTCGACATATGTTCCGTTTTCCTGGACTCCATCGAAAGCGTGACGAACGTGAGGCTGGAGGATCGTTCAGAACTGATGGTGCAGGAGCTAGTGCACGCACAAGGGGGACTAAAAGTTGCTCTTCACCTCCTTTATCCCCTTATTTCCTCCAAAGCTCTCTTTGAATCTGGTCAAACTGTCTTGGTCATGACCCGCGATAAAAAGGACACCGATGGTGATTACTTCGAACCCCACCATTTCCTCGTCCGACTTCGCCTTGCGAGTGTTCCAGTTCTTCAAAGAATATGGGAATCTTCGTGGCTTCGTTCTGCGCCGCTAACCCTGGTCAAATCTGTGATCCAACTTGTCCTTGAACTTACTGCTGCGGAAAACGAGGAGCTCAAGGGCGAACCTGTTTCAGAGGGTATCACTGGCTCAGGCTCTACCTTTGGAATTCCAGCTGGTTTGCACATGCGCAACACTGGACCCGACGAGAACCGTATTCGTCAGTTAACGGATATGGGCTTCCCTCGCTCTGCTGCCGAGCGTGCTTTAGCACGCACTCACAACAATGTCACCGCAGCCACTGATTTGCTTCTCTCAAATCCCTTTCCCCTTCCCCCAGACCCTGAACCAGAGTCCGACACACAACAGAATGAAGTCGAGGGAGGTCGCGATCAATCCACCGAACCCACTGGGGAGGATGCGGATGAGTCTACGAGTCGCGATGAGGAAATGGAATCTGAAGAAGTCGCATCATCTGCTCCACCTGATGTCCCGCCCGCGCCCGCTTCCTCAGAACAGGGAAAGAGTTTGGAGGAGTTGCGCCAGGAATTGAACACAACGCGTGAGCCGTTGAAAGCAGGATTGACCCGACAAGCATTGTTGCTGGTTGACGAGCATCCATCGTTAATATTTGAGGTTCACAAAGCATTCTTGCGCCCTTCTCCAGATCTCCAGGATTTGTCCATTCGCTCCTTGATCGACGACATTAAGGAGTACTCGCCTGGTGCATTGGATGTTCAAGAAGAACCCCTGGCAACGAGATGCAGACTATTGGCGCTCGTGTTATCAGAGTGCCCGACTCTTGAACCAAGTATTGGTCGCAATCTCATGGATTGCCTTCTTGCGTTGCTTCTTTCAAACTCGTCTACGTTGGAACCAGACCACAACACACCGAAATGGCTCGCCTCGCATCTCCTTGTCACGGAGGCTCTACTTAACATCGGTGACCAACCCGTCTCCGTTACTCTGCCGAAGGAAGGAGATCCCATCGTTCCACAAAACCTTAAGCTTGGCCCTCCGTACCCTGACGAGCGGTCAATTGTCTTTGATTTTTGCATCCGCTTACTCGGACTCCCAAACTTGCCTCGTGACGAGTTCTTGGCGACATTACGCCTTCTGGTTGTCCTTTCCCGCGATCACAACATTGCATCCAAGCTTGTCAAACGAGACGGAATCTCCCTCATCTTCAAGCACTTAAAAGTTCATGGAGGGGCTGGCAGTTATTCATATATCGCTATCATTCTCCGACATGTCGCGGAGGACCTACACGCTTTGCAAGGTACTATGCGCCAGGAAGTCAAGCGCTTCCTTTCTCAAACTCGCACGAGAGTTGTTGATGTCTCCGGCTTCGTTCGCAATTGTAGTGCAGTAGCGTTGCGCAACCCAGAATCTTTCATCGAGGTCGTTCAATCGATCTGTCAGCTGCAGCAACCCTACTCTGCTATCCAACACATCAGTCTAAAGCCCGACGTTGCAGAGGACACTACGCCATCTGATCAAGAAAGTCTCAAGCAAACGGATATGCAGGTCGATTCGCCGACGGACGTTCCTCGCGCGCCCTCCAACGAAGCGTTGGAATCTGTGGTTCACTTTCTCATAAGCGAGCTGATGAAGACCTACAAACCCTCAGATGGTTCCTCAGATACAGTGCCTCAGTCTAACAAGCAAGCCGCTTCGGCGGTACCTGCCGAGCAGACAAGTGCCCAGACGCAGCCCGACACTGAGCAAGACCGTTACGCTCACTGTTGCTTCCTCATGCAATGCCTTTCGGAACTTTTGTTCTCTTACGACTCGTCCAAGCTTGCGTTTTTGTCATATAATCCCAAGAAGCCACGCCAACAGACGCCTTCAAAGGACGGGAAATACAGGACAGCAGTTCTTCATTTCTTCCTTTCTGAGCTTGTCACGTATGGGTCGATCACCGCTCAGCCTGAAGCCAAAGCCAGGTTGCACCTGTGCACGTGGGCTATGTCAGTCCTTGTTGCGCTCTGCGTGGACTGTTCGCCAGGCGCCGAGACAAAGGAGGTCCCTGCAGACCTGGTTTTGATCCGCAAGTTTACCCTGGATGCCATCAGCAAAGCCGTCAAGGACACTCCTCTCTCTGAAAATTTGGATGCCAGATATGGTCGCCTCCTTGCATTAACAGACTTGTGCCATCGTCTGTTGACTGTGCGTTTCAGCGCCAATACATCTAGAAAGCCACTGGAAGAAAGTACGACACACGTTGCGAAGATCATGCTGGAGAAGAATTTTGTCGCGACGTTGACTAATGCTCTTGGTGAAGTCGACCTAAATTTCCCAAACATCCGTAACTTGGTCGCATCTGTCCTCCGCCCACTGGAGAACTTGTAAGTCTATGGGTATTTATATCGATGGAAAGACACTGAGGATGTCTCTAGGACTCGCATTGCGATCAAGATGAGCCGACCGTCAGAAAAGTCCAAGGACGGCGCAGAGGGAAAGTCTCAGAGCGTCGGATCAATATCAGAGGAAGAAGAAGGAGATATCGACGTCGAAGGTGCAGAACGCGAGGAGACTCCTGATTTATACCTCCATTCAGCTCTTGGAATGTAAGTGTTTGTGAACTTCGTGTATGGATTTTCTCACCTGATGTTTTCGATCTAGGTTTGGAGGTGTAAGTACATTAGCTGCAGATATTACTTGAATATTGACGATTTGAAACAGGAGATGGAAGATGTCAATTATACACAGGATGACGAGATGGACGAGGGGGACGAAGATGAGGAGGAGGACGTTGAGATGGAGTATGGGGAAGAAACTGACAGCGAAGCAACCTCCAACTCTGAGGAAATTGACGCGGAGGAAGAGGATGGAGAAGATGAAGATGAAGATGAGTCTCATGGTGACGGATGGCGAGACGAAGACGAAGATTACGAGGAGGCAGATTTGATCGAGAATGACGAAGATGGAGATGATGGAGTTGCTGCAGTTACTGGGCCCGACCAAGTTCTCGACGAAGACATGATATGGCAGGTTTGTCTGGTCATATTATACTCACTGGATGCCATTTTGACTTGGGAATACTATGAAGGATGTGGGTGATGAAGTCGATGTAGAAGATGATAATGGCGACGAAGGCGACGAGGACGAGGGGGGAGGTGAGTTCAACTTACTTTTTTCCCTTCCTGCGTGATATTGATCCATGATAAAGAGCACGTCAATGTGATTCACGCCGAGCAAGACGACGAGCCGGACATGTCTGACGAGGACGAGTATGACTTCTGCTTGCGAATCACACGATGTGGGTCTGACAGTTGGTTAGATTCCGAGGGGACGTGGGCGTTGTTGATGTTCGGGATGTTGCCCCCATGGTCAACGACGACGTTTTCACTTACTCGGAGCCTTTCGATGTTGACGGAGTCGAAGTCCAGGGAAGGGACGTAAATCCATTCATATCCCGCCGACGAGGTAAGTAACCATCAACTGCGTGAGCCCGGATGAGATATTTATGTGATTTCGTGCAGGCACCGATGACGTTCAAGTCTTTGGCCGGACTCGAAACGTACCATCCGCACCAAGCGAAGCGACAGTTCATCCTCTTCTTCTGGATGCGTCAAATGGCGGCAATCGTGCATCAGCAGGTCTCGCACGTGGTTCCCGACGTCAGCAACGAGGAAACGGCGCCAACCTTCAAACCGAACTCATACAATCAATTGAAGATATCATAGGGGGAGACGCTGTACACGTTTTCCAGCAAATCGTCAATCGTGCTGGTGGTACTCGCGAGACAATTCGTGTCGACGTCGCTCCAGCCGCGCTAGCTGGCCTAGAACAGGGCATGATCCATTTACAGCGGTTTGGGGGTGCACCTCCTGGCCCCAGAGTGGAACGCGTTCCTCGACAAAGTGAAAACCATCCCGACTCCCGTGGCCTCGATCCTCTTTTCACGGTACAAAGGTGGACCGAGGAGGCCAAAACTGTTAACGGCAAGCATGTATCTGAACGAGCCAGCCGTCTGGGAAACCATATTGGACTCGCGTTGTTGCCGGCTGCCATTGCAGCAAAGGCGAAGGAGGAAGAACAAAGGCGGCAAGCACTGGCGAAGGCAGCGGAGGAAGCCGAGCGATCCGCAGCTGATGAAGCTGAGACCTCCGAAGCCACAGATGCGCAACCAAAGGATGATACAACTGCGACCCTACCAGAACCACCTTCCAGCACGGTTCAAGAGCAAACTCCTGTGACAGACTCATCCACCAGTGACGCTGAGATGGGTGATGTATCTCCATCCGAACAAGTTGCTACGACTTCGCAGGCGGAGGTGGCGGGACCCTCTCAGGCCCAAGAAAGATTAACCGTCATGATTCATGGCAGCGAGGTCGATATCACGGACATGGGTATCGACCCGACATTCTTAGAGGCATTGCCCGACGATATACGAGAAGAAGTCATCAACCAGCACGTTCGTGACCAACGCGCTGCCAGAGTCGAGCGACCTTCCGACTCTCAGATCAGCCTTGAATTCCTTGATGCTCTCCCCCCTGAAATTCGCGCTGAACTCATTCAACAAGAAAGATTGGAACAAACAAGACAGGCCCGCCCAGAGACAGCGAATGATAACGCTTCACCCGGAGTTGCAGCCGACATTGATCCAGCTAGCTTCATAGCGAGTCTCGATCCACACCTCCGACAAGTCGTTCTCTTGGACTCTGATGAAGGTCTTCTTCAAACTCTACCATCTTACATGGTCGCCGAAGCAGGCGCATACCAGGACGAGGCTCAGCACCCACGCAGATTCACGTTCGCAACGCGCGGGGGTCACAGGGCAATTTCGCGCACCATCCCACCTCGTAAGGCTCCTGTACCAAGGGACGCCATCCAGCTTCTTGATAAAACCGGGGTGGCCACTCTCGTCCGCCTTCTGTTCTTCCCACAGGTCTTGAAGAAGAACCTCCTTTTCAAAGTGCTAGTCAATATTTGTGAGAATGGGAAAACCAGGACGGAACTCTTCAATCTTCTTATTTGCATACTGCAGAGCGGGCCAGGTGACCTCACTGCCGTCGACAAGAGCTTTTCCCAGATGTCTACCCGCACTCCTAAGACACCGACTCAACAAACTTCCAAGGCTCATGGTAAACAAAAGGCACCTGACTACAACAATTCCGCTACTCTCGCCAATCTGCAGAACGAATCTGTCCCAGACTTAGTTGCTCAGCGTTGTCTTGAAGCACTGGCTTTCATAGTCAGCGCAAACGAGCTGTCATCCCTTTTCTTCTTGACCGAACACGAATTACCTGCAGGGCTCAAGAAAATGAACGCTAAAAGGGGCAAAGGAAAGGAGAAGCAAGCACCTCAGACCCACTATCCCATCGTCCTTCTGCTCGGTCTCCTTGACAGACAATCACTGCTCAAAACGCCATCTATCATGGATTCGGTTGTCGCGCTGCTCTCCACGGTCACCAAGCCGTTGGGTAGCTTAAAGTCGGAAAATGACTCTAGTCCAACCCCAGCGCCAGCGAGCTCGAATGAGCCAGCTTCTAGCCTACCATCTGCACCACCGCACCCTGTTGTCGCAGATGCACCGCCTCAAGAACCCAGTGCCACGGCGGGATCAGAAGACCAGAGCAAGAACGAGAATGTGGCAGGCGAACAATCCGACG
>JBBPQS010000424.1:0-12867 GCA_038092635.1 Xerocomus ferrugineus
CACTGAGGATCCATCGAGTGCTTTGGAGAGAAGTGAGGTGAGGTCCTGTGGCAAACTGGTTCCTCCGAGAGCTGTGTGATTATCTTCTGTTGGGATGGCGTAGATATCATTGATTCAGTGTAAAAAAACGTGTCACTGACCTGATCCATTTCTGATGCGCAACAAGGTGGCGAGATGTCTGGACACGAGTTCGACGCTGAGCCACGACTCCTCGGTGGGGTTGGATGAGAGTTCGGTCAAAAGTGAGCGCAACTTGGAGGTGCTTTCGGCGCAGGTCAGAGTTATTGAAGTGGTGTCCATAGTTGGCCTCGCTGTTGGTTGTCAGTCAGTGATCAAGCTAAGGGCGAGTTTGCCATGATCAGCAGTGGCTGTACATCCAGCCCAACCTAAACATTGCTCCAAGTCAAAGAATCGATGCGCAGTTTACAGTAGCCTATATTCATAAACACCTCTACAGTATCGTAGTTTGGAATTGGAGACTAAAGTGTGCATAGCCACAGCTCTCAAAGCTCGTACTTACCACCACTTAGACCCCTTACATGCCGAGCTCAAAGCGAAACAAGTCAAAGAAATCGACATCAGTCACCCCAGCGGACAACTTGCCTCCTCAGGCATCCGTGGTCGATGACGAGTTGATGGACGATCTACTCGCCGAGCTCGACTCGCGAGATCAACAATCCCAACAACCAGTATCTCCTGAGAACAAGGGCGAGGAGGGGGCAGAATCTACTTTCAAGAAGCAGGGCTCCAAGGTGCGACATCTTGCGCGGCAGGTAGGTACGACGTGAATAATACACAAGACAGAGTTCATTCCAAGACCCTGTAGGCACGAAAGGCGGCTTCGCTAGCTCAGAACTTTACTCCTTCGAATCCAGACCTAGATACACAAGTTGATCGCGAGATAAAGAAGGAGGCAGCATCAATCAAACGCGCATGTGATAACCTCGGTCTGCAAATGCATGAGGTTCGTACCGTGTATTGATGTTCCCTCCGATCGAACTACAAGTCCTACCCTTCACAGATAAACCCAGACGGTCACTGTCTGTTCTCTGCTATAGCTGACCAGCTCGCTGTCCTTAATGTCCTACCGGCAAACGAAGCAAATTATACAACAATCCGCGCTGCAGCATCGGATTATATCTCCCAACACCCTGATGACTTCCTTCCATTCCTACCGTCAATCTCCGGAGAAGACGGTGTTGGCGCAACTGAGAATACCGGACTCATGGACGCACGGCGATTCGAACAATATTGTCTGGCTATTAGAGATACGGCTGCATGGGGTGGAGAACCTGAGATCCTGGCACTCAGTCGGGCATATAATGTACCAATTCAGGTCATACAAGCCAGTAACCCATCCATGGTGACCCACACCCCTGACGGAAATTTGTCTCTGCGGAATGCAAAGATCGCTCGCATCAGCTTTCACCGTCGGATGTATGGTCTGGGAGAGGTAGGTCTTTTTGAAGATTCAATGATCCTGACGCCAATTTGGATGTCTAGCACTATAACTCTCTAAGACCCAAGAACGCCCTCGTAGTTGTTGCAGACAGAATTCACTCCATGCTCGGCTGACCCTTCAAGTTCGCCCATCGCACGTCTCCTTCGTACAAAGGTGTCGGTTTGATAGAACAAGGAAGCAGCAACCCTGCAAGCATCTTTGCTTTCGGATGTGACCAATGTAGCTTTACTAGATGCATGTCACTTGGACATGCTTTAGCTTCACACTTTTGTCACCAACAGTACTTGTGTCCTACATACCACATTGACTATTGTTCAAGATAACTAGCATATTTGAAGGGCTTCTCCCGTCGAGGGATAATCAAAACAATCAGAGGTTATCCAAGTCAGTGCGCCCGACCATCGGCTGAGGCTGGTCTGCTAGATACCCTCCAAATGCACCATCCAGGTTAGCATATGGATCCGCACCTCGACCGTTACCGATGTCATCGTCATCGCCATCCCCATTAACAGCAGTTTCCGCGTCCTCATCCACAATACTATCACCAGCACCGTTACGGTCCTCCGCCGTTGCGTCTACCAGCAAGGTAGCCTCCTGCGATAGTACATCGGGCTCTCCTTTTGCAACATCGGGAGATGCGTCATTAGGCTGAGTACGAGTGTGTGGTTCAACGGGGCCAGGACCAGCTACAGTGATAGTAGCGGTTGGAAGTCGTGGGCGTGCCAGGGGGACAAGAGCCGCTTTGGAGTTGGCATTCAGTGCAGGGCTGTCCACCAACGCTCTTCCAGCTGCATTACGAATAAAAGTCTGTACGGTGCATCAGATGCCAATAAACAACCTATGTAAGCGTACTCACCTCTGGGTTTTTGTGGTAGATGCTACCGAGCGTACCCGTGTGCAGCAGTAATTGATCAAGTGCGCCACGATCCATTCGGTCTGAATCTGTTGTGATAGGAGGCTTCTCTGCAAGGACAATTTCGCCTGCTACAGTTGGGTTCCTTGCAAGCATTCTCCAGTACATGAATCCCCGATCCCGCAAATCGGGGTTGTCTATTTCTTCGGTGGTCCACTTTAATACCTGGTGAACCAACCCCTTTGCGGTTTCCGAAGAGGACTTGTAGACAAAAAGCTTGACCACGGCAGTCAGAAGCGCAAGTTGAACCTAAACCTGCTCAACCGAAATATGGTATCATCGAGGCTAACCACGCACCTCGACGGTCTCGTCCAGGAATGTGTACACCAGGTCATCCAGAAGCTCATCGGCGTTATCAATCCGATCTGAGAATTGGCCCAGTATCCACACCATGGCAGCTTTGGCCTCAGGCTCATCCAGGGCGTCGAGGTTCTCACAGAGTGTTGGAATGATTGCCTCGTATTTACCCGGGTAACGCCTGAAAATATCTTTTGTCACAATAACGGCCTCTTGAACGACGTACGTGACTTTAGTCTCGATCAAGGCCAGAAGGGACTGGATACACATGTCTGCTGCTGCTTCGACCTTGATGGCCAACCGACCTATCGACCGCACAGCTTTACGAACAAAATCGACATCTACCTCCGATGCGTACCTGCGGTCCACGAATCAGAATTTGACCCCCAGTACCAAAGAAACACCTACTCTTCGAGCTCCGCCAATACCTCTCTTGCGTTCTCTTCACGCGCGAGTCGATACATAATTTCCAGTTTTGCTAATTTAACGTATATTGGGTCGTTATACTTGCAAAAGAAGACTTTAACGTCATTCTTCAGTACAGCAGGCCTCCGTTGAATGATTAGTAAAATGTTGCGCAGAGCAACGTATTGAACTTCTGGACCAGAAGACAGTAGCGTGACTAAGGGACCAGACCATTCAGTCCTTATCTTGAGATAGAGCCGACTACATTACCTAGTGGCGGACCCATCTTCTTGCAGATGTGGTCAATGAGTTTTCGATTCTCCATGTAGTTCATGAGATACAGGAGAACTTTGATGGTGGTCAAAACAACAGCCGAGTTCGCGTGTTGTAATTGAACAATCACCCTTTCGGCCATCATTTCGGCGTCAGCGTGCTGCTCCGGGACGTAACGTAGGAAGGAATCTAATATGTATATCTGCCCCCACCTTAATCCTAGATCAACGAAATCCACGATACTGCACGAACAGACTCACTCTGAACTCTCGCCCAAAGCGGCGATCAACTTGTTTGCTATCGTGAGATTCAGACGGAAAATGACACCATCGTGACGATCTCCAATCTCCGAGAGGGCCGCTACGGCGTTGGCGATAACTGTTGCATTAGCATCGAGCATCATGTCTCTAAGCATTTCGACGAATCCTGCCCGTTCTGCTTTCCTGGGATCAGCAGCATAAAGTTTCGCAACGCAGATCGCGGCTGTCTTGCGTACATAAGGATCCTGGTCCTTGATGCAATGCCGCAGTTGTTCGCTAAGCGCTTCTGTGACTATGGGAATGGGTATGTACGCCATTGTCCGTATGGCCAGAGCCCGAATGAGAGGATTGCGATCATTGCAGTCCTAGAAATGACATGTGGGCCCGTGCTTGACAAAGCCATACACAGGTATACCTGTAGAAAGCTCGGAATGACAACCTGTATTTGTTCTGACTTGGATCGACCGTAGCTGACGAGGTACAGATACACCACTGCAGTACAGTTGGCGTTTCGGTGGAATCAAAAGTCGGGTACGTAGTACTCACTCTTTTTTATTTCAAGAAGAGGAGTCCCAATACACTGGACAACGTCATGAAACAGTGGCGACACTAGACAGTGAACACATTTGAAGACAATAACATGCACGCAACAAATCACGCACTGTCATTCCCCATTGTTATGTTTGCGACAATCTTCTTGAGAACTGTCCTCCGTTTCTGAAACTTCTTGTCCTTGGCTTCTGCAGCTTGAAGTTCAGCGCGAAATTCCTAAGCAAAAGCAGTTGTGTGGTGACCATGGTACTCCAATTAACGTGAAGTACCTCGATCTTTCCGCGTTGAAAGAACTTGGCATCTTGTCCTGGTTGAGTGGCCATTCTGCAAATAGATGGTCCGTCAAGACGTGGAGATTAAGCAGACGAGTGTGTAATGTGTAGTACGGGTGGGACCTCGGACGGTGGGAGTACACAAGAGTGCGTGTATGTACATAACCGCTTCAAGTTGCATCACTTCAGCAACTTCTCCACCATGTACGTCTTGACACTCCTCAATCGAATACAGCACGATTGGCACGGAGATGCGGACACTGATCAAAACCTGCGTTCCGACGGAGTACCCGAAGAAGATCAACAGGTAAGGGCAAAATATTATTTCCTAGTAAAGCTCATGTCTTCCATAGTGTTCAAAATATCAGGCTTGAGCGATGGTTTTCCTGAAACTGTCACAAATCATTGAGGGACGACGCCATGGACACGTACGGCGGCAACGCCGCGACAAGCTTTAGCGCGATCACATAACGCGCCTGATTTCGTCATTCTTGCGCCAATTCTTACCACGCATTTAATCGAAAGGGTGATAGATAAAGGTCGTCTCGGCTTTAGTGATCTTTTCTTCTCTCGAGACCACAAATGTTAACCGCCCACACATCCACCCGTCTCTCGCGGCAGGTAGCTCGATATGCCCGATTCGCGAGTACAACCACTACGAAGGACAAGTTCAAGGTCGTTGTCATTGGCGCAGGTAAGTCCCTTGCGGATAATTCTTTCGTTGGACAAGCCGTTCAAGACATCTAGGTTCTGGAGGATTATCTGCAGCAAATCAAATCTACAACCGTTTCTTGGCAGCAGACAAATCTCTGGGCCATGGTGATATCGCGGTCCTTGATGCGGCCCAGTTTCACTATTACCAAGTAAGATTGTGGACTACGTCGTATTATTCAAGCTCACCATTCCACGCCTCCCTCGTGTCTTAGCCGGGCTGGTAAGCTTATTTCCTTTCCTGCAGTGCTCCGCCGCTCATTGTTTCAAGGACTCTTGTTGGTGCAGGGCTCCGCTCTAAAGACGAGTTCAGACGCCCGCTCCCTTCGCTATTCCCACCCCATATTACACACATCCAGGAAAACGTGGCCACGTTCTCTCCCACGACGTCGTCTGTGACGACTTCAGCAGGTCGCTCGATATCGTACGACGCGTTAGTAGTCGCTGCGGGTCTGAAGATCAACTGGGATGTTATCACAGGCTTATCCCAGGCTCTTACCGACCCTTCCTCTGGCGTAACGTCCATCTACTCGTTTGATACCTGTGACAGAACCTGGGAAAACATCGATTCGTTGCAACACGGAAACGCAATATTCACACAACCTGCAGGAATTATCAAATGTGCTGGAGGTAACAAGGCTTCCGAAGAGTTACATGCTCCTTACTTACGTAGTTTCTAGCTCCTCAGAAGATAATGTGGATGGCTTGGGACCGGTACAAAAAATCCGGCAGAGGCAACAACATCAATGTCACATTCATGACGGGAATGCCATCGATGTTCAGTGTGAAGAAATACTCTGATGCGTTGAACGCTCTACGGATTCAGAGAGGAATTGATGGCGAATTTGGACATAATCTTGTCGCAGTAGATGCCCCAAACCGCAAAGCGACCTTCAAGAAGTCCGATGGCACGACGGTTGATCGTGAATACTCACTTTTGCACGTCACACCCCCTATGGGACCCTTGGATTTCATTAAAAACTCCCCGGTTGCTGACACTGCGGGGTGGGTGGCAGTTGACGCCGCGACCCTTCAACACGTGAAGCCCGAATTCAGCAACATCTTTTCTTTGGGGGACTGTTCTTCCTTGCCGACTAGCAAGACAGCAGCAGCTATTACATCACAGGTCCCTGTTCTCACGGAAAATCTGTTTTCGCTATTGGATCGTGGAAGTCTTAGCAGTGCCAAATATAGTGGCTATACCAGCTGTCCGGTCCGTGTTGTTTGACTATATTGTATCTCCTCGGTCTGACTGGCATTGCAGCTCCTCACGGGATATGGGGAATTAATGTTGGCCGAGTTCAAGTATGGTCTAGAGCCGAAGGAGACGTTTTCG
Organism: Xerocomus ferrugineus; assembly: GCA_038092635.1. NCBI lineage: Eukaryota > Fungi > Basidiomycota > Agaricomycetes > Boletales > Boletaceae > Xerocomus > Xerocomus ferrugineus. Next base: position 6,482 of record JBBPQS010000424.1, read on the forward strand.
AGCTTCCTCGGTGACCAGGCAAAGCCGAGAAGGTTAGCTTCACTTCCGGTTCCTTTCGGTGCGATACTCACCAGCCGGCATCCCAGACTTTTTTACCATATGAAGAAGGTACGTACTGGTAGATCACCGGTAAACAATTGGTGTTCATGCACCTTCCAGGACCTGTTTCCGTGGGCATACTGGAACTACATGGTAAAGACGATTTCCTTGTGAGGAAATGGCTCTGATTTATTGCGTTAGATCGGTGGCAGGTGGTTCGGACCATCGGGATTAATCCGACCAAAGTTTGCGCCGTGAGATGAACGTGGACTATGATCTTTTGCTCGTGTTTTTTGTCAAAGTAGCGTGACCTCCAAAATGCATTTGTCGTCTTTCGCATGTCCGACTTCCCATGTCTCGGACGGAACAGAGAAACCTCCGGGGATAGGTCAGCGCCAAAGGCAGTGTGAACTACTCATTGTACCGGTCCGATGTGTGTGATCACACGATCTGGGGCGCAGACATAGCGGCTTCATGAGGGCTCTCGTGACACTCGTATTTGGTCTGGCCCATTGATCAGTGAAACTGTGAGATGACGCCACTGACTACCCTGAAATGGCATGCGCAAGACTCACAAGTGACGGTTTTGGATCATGCCAAGGGTTGTGATGAATCAGGTCACGTGATCGTGGTGTGACAGGCGCAAGGCGACGACGACGTGACGCTTCGCAGCGCTCAACGTTGGCCACGATGTCGAGGTCCTTGACGGCGACACAAATCATCAACCAGGGAGACTATCTCGACAACGATTTTGACCCAAACACGTTGACTGTTTCTCAGCTACTAGGAATCCTCACCCACCACCAGATCCGCTATCAAGCTCCCTATACCAAGGCCAAGCTCGTGCAGCTATTCCTTGACGAAATCAGACCCAAGGTCGCCAAGTTTCGGAAAGAGAAGCTCAAGAGGGAGAATAGTCTTGCCAGTGACGATGGGATTACAGATGGCCTCACTGGTCGACCACTTAATGCAGACACCAAGGTGGCTAATTTCACCCCCTGTGGCTTTTAGCTTATTATGGTCCAGGTAACCAGGCGTTCTTCCCGAAGACTCTCCCGTGCTCCGGCGGAGGAGGAACCCTCAGAAAGACCAGAACAGGTAGGGTTTGTGAAAACCCTTTCCCCCCTCTGTGCTTAGCTCGTATTAGCCGAAGCGCCGTCGTTCGTCTGCCCACCCGGACCTGGGTGGTATCACAAGCACGAAAACTCGTGCTAATGTGCCCACCCTCGTGGAAGAAAGTGAACCAGAAGAGGAAGAATTCCCTGCTCGGAAAGTGCCAAGAAGGAGGGTGGTAAAGTTACCCGGCTTTGTTCCTATTGGACGACGCTGACACGAATATCAGGATGGTCCTCAAGCTCGCCGAATATCAGTGTGTCATATAGTATTACTAATTTACCGATTTAGCCTCATGATTTATAGTTGGCCGACGATAGCGGATGGGAGGACAAGAACATTTTCCAGTCTGGTGCTGAATCTTCGTCGCCGACGCGACCATCCCCCGTTCGCAGGACGGCACGCAAGAGTGTTGCGCAGAAAAAGTCTCGCCACTCAATGTCAGCACCCCCGCAACTTTCACCTCCATCATCTCCAGCCAGGGTGTTACATTTCCCCAAGTCACCTCAGGGATCGCCACTCCAGTCTAATTTTGAGCCACAGCTCCCATTGGACATGCCTCGCCAGCCACCCGCATGGTCACCTCCCGCTAAAAGAACGTCATTCGTGCCCTTGAGTCATCGGTCTAGCCCTGAACAACCGCCACAGTTTCCCCTTGCAGACGTTGACTCAGGGGCAGATCACGATTCTGCCGCGCCGCCGGTTAGCGTTGCGGAAAGCGGGAAGGAATCTGTGGTTGACGAGCAAGTGACAGCGACAACTCAGGATATCTCGCGTGCTATCGCTCACCCTCGTGCACCGGGCGCAAAACTGTGGCGCTTTTTACTGACATTCTTGTATACGATTTGCTTTCTTGTTGCCTCAGGCATTATCATCCATTACAAGAGGGAATCTGCGTCCATTGGATTTTGCGACGCAGGATCAGATAACAGCCAAACCTTGGAGGAATTCCAAACTCGTACCTCCCAACTGGAGTCATGCGATCGGGCGAATCGGACCCTTTTGGATATCCCATCGGAACTCGTTGATGCAATCACTGCCAAAGACGGAAGCGGGTGCCCAATAGTTTCGCTAATCCCCTTACCACACCCATCGGCATGCACGCCTTGCCCAGAATATGCATCGTGCAATCAGCACACGGTAACGTGCAACAGCGGGTATTTACTGCGTCCGCACCCCGTTCTTGCGTTATTGTCACCTTTCGGGACCGCACCGTCTGCTCCCGTAGAGATGGTCTGGAACTTCATTTCTGAGGTTGCCAATGGGCTACCCGGATTGAGTCCTGTTGCATTCCCACCTCACTGTATTGAAGATCCGAGACGAAAGAGGAATATTGGCGCCTTGGGGAAGGCGATCGAAGCCCTTCTTGGGCAGGAACGTGGGAGACGCGTCTGTGCTGGCGGCGAGGGTGTCCAGCTGACAGTGTCTGATAGTGAAGGAGGTGACGCCCGAAAATGGGGTTTGGAGGTGGAAGACTTGCGGGAGACGATGAAGAAGAAGACAGCGGTTCGTTAACTCGTCTTTTGTTCTGGACTGAATGATAATTAGTTGGCTTGGCAGCCGCAGCTTCTAGAAACGTTTGAGGATACATTCAACGAAGCTATGCAACAACTTGTTCAGTGGGGTAGTGTTGTATTTGGGGAGGACATGTCGTGAGTCGCGATCACTTATTATCTGATTCTATTGTCACATCGCCAAATATGCTACAGCGGGCGCCGCTATGTGGGCCACAAGACTGGCAATTTGACCCTGAGTTGCAAGGTCACTGTGAGATTGCGAGAGGTGTGGGTACGTTGGCGAGGGACTGTTTTTGGTAACATGCTTCATTTAACTCGTCGCCAAGAGTTGACAAAAGCAGCCTTGTTTATCAGTGCATGTGGGGTGTATGCCCTCAGGCGGTCCCGCGCCCAACGCCAAATAGAGAACAAGCGTGTCGCGGAACTCGTTTCAATTGCACTTGATACGTTGCGTAATCAAGAGCTTGCCCACCACACGGACCCCGTGACGGCATCCCAGCCATATTTAGCGTCTCTGCAGCTCCGTGATCTTATTTTACAGGAGCATTCAATAAGCGGGAGAAAGAGGTTATGGGATCAGGTGGAACGGATTGTCGAGGGTAACGCAAACGTCAGGGTCAATCTGGAAGAGGTACAAGGAGGTGACGAACACCGCGTGTGGAGGTGGGTAGGGACCACGGGACGAGTCTCGAAAGAGGGTGGTCAAGGCCACGTCGTCGCCTGATCTGCTATCTGGTGCGAAGGCCCGTCGGCGTGGCTGACAGGAACCCCTTGACCCGGTCAGGTTGTCCCTGGTGGTTCATTTTGTTACAGTATATATGGTGAACTTCTAGTGAAAAAGTAATTAAAAGTGGTGTGATGAATCGATACGCCGTTTTCGTTTCCCAGTCGGAACCTTGTTGGAAGATCCGAATCCGTGCTTGGAACAATTACCAGAGGCACTGCTAAAGGGATGGCGTACTCGCCAGGAACAAATTGCAGCCACTCATATCGATCACAAGGTCGACTTCTCAACCGCAGCAGATGACCACCCCCAGATAGAACTCGGCAAGGTCCAGAACCGTACACATATGGCAAGTATGCCGCCGAGCACCCCATTAGATCCAGTATAGTCTAGACATGATGAATCTCGTCGCATTTGGTTACTACCCCAAATATAACTATCCCATCGGTATGCCCATTTGGATCTTTTCAACAAGTGCCCTTTTCATGAACTGCTCTTCCGCGAGCACGCGGGTCGTCTGGGGGACAGAATGAGAGAGAGAGAGAGAGGGTTGGAAAGAGCAGGCTCACCCTCAAAAAGCGTTCTAGATCGATACGGCCAGTGTTGAGAGCCCTATGCAAATGGTAGATGGTATCTTCGATCGCATTGTCTTCTGCGACCAAATTGATCAACCTATGGAAGGTGAGCGGGGGCCGGAGAGAAAAGGGGGAAACGTGCTGGTTATGAACGATACTGGTGGAGCAGAGGAGCTCGTCGACGTCAGGATCGCCCTTTCGACGGAGGTCGGCGAGGTTTCGACCGGCTTGTTCCACAGCGGATTTGAGCCTTGCTGCGACGTTACGGCAAACATCGCCCACAGCCTCGAGACGGGCCATTTCATCTCGGATGGCGGGCTCTCCGGCAAGAAGATCCGACTGCTGAGTACGCAGCCGGTCAGTTTCCAAGCGCATGAGTTGGGACAAGGCCGAGAACTCGGACTGAAACTTGTCGTGGACCTGTGCATGGAGATGAAGAAGTTCTGGGTTTGGAGGGCGTGGGGGAGCAGGGTGTGGGAGTTGTGGAGGGGAATCGTCCTCGAGCAGGTTTGTGGGCGGAGAGGGAGGTGGGAGTGGCGCGTGGGCGGGCGGACTTTGTACGATTGGATAGGGCAGCGGAGGTATTGGGGTGCGGTAATTAGGAGAGATTGATCGGTGGATATTTCCGGTGGATGATGGGCGATACTGAGGCGGCTGACTAGGCAGGGGCGGCGGGGGCCGATTGTACAAGTCGGACTAGATAGCGATTAGGGAGGTCAAACGAGAGGACAAGGACATACGGGAGGTTTGGGCGGTACTGGTGGTGGATCGGATGGCTTGGGTTTGGCGTAGAGCGGGGGGGAGCGACCAAAGTGGGCCTGCATGGCGTGGAGGAGGTCTGTGATGTTGCAGGGCTGATGGGGTGAGCGATCGGGTGCGGGGAGAGAAGGGGGATACCTCTGGTTTCCTGAGCCAGTCGCGTGCGTACTGGATGTCGCATCGGCCGCTGAGATCGACGTGGGTGCTCTGGCGGACGAGGAGGTCGGTGGTGGGTACGACGTAGACGATGGGGGGGCGTCGCGGGTAATCGCGTGCTATCCAGAGTGCGACGGGGATGTTGTATTCCGCGCCTCTGAATGCGATGGGGAGGAGGCCATGGAGACAGAGGAGGAGCTGTGTGCGGCCGTCGTCGTACGCTGCGGCGGGGTCAGTCGGGGTGGCGGGCGGGTGAATATGACGCACTGTACACGTCCGCTTTCGGTCTCAGGGCCGGGAAGCGGGAGAGGGCGGCCTCGACGTCGGCATGGACGCGTTCCGGGTCGTCATAGGCCCGCACGTTGTCGCGCAGCCATCGATGCATTTTGGGGCGGCGCTTGAACTGGGGTGGTCGGGTTGGTTCTGGCCCGTGCACGTCGGCACCCCCGGATCAGAAGGGGAGATCTCCCGATGTAATTCCCACACTCCCACTCCGCTTCTGTGGCGGTCACTTTCCATTTCCGCGTTGCATGAACCTTATCGTAATCTTAGGGCATTTTCAATTAGTGCGTACCGGGCCAGCGGGTCATCCATGCCAATCCGGATCTTTAACCTTTCTCCTATATAATACCCTCCCCTTCCTCATACCCCCTCCTCCTCATCCCTCCAAATGCGCGCCACACGATTCGACAACGACGCTTCAAAGTCACTCACGCCCCAGAGAAAGCACAGGAAACTCCTCAAGGACGGCTCAAGCGAAGTATGGCCAGAGGATATTGAACGCGTATTCGTCCAAGGCACGACCACCACCCCCTTCCCATTGAGCCACCCTCACACCCAACAGGTCTCCGCGAGTACTGGGAGTCCCCGTGGGCAACCTACTCCCGCGGTCGCAGTCGCTGGCGCAACCAGTTCCTCGTCGACTACCTCCAGAAGAACGGCGTAGACCGCTCAAAGAAACAGGTCGCCAGCCACATACAGGTCTTGCGCAACATGTGGAAGGGCGAAACAGGTACATCTCTTTCTTCCCTGCCATCGCCGCCCTCACCTCTCCCCAGAGTACCACCTCGTCGCGGGTGGCGATGAGCTCTCCCTTGAGACTGCCCTCCCAAGCATCAAGGCAGAGGACTCCCCAGACAGCCATCTCCCGGCCGCTCTCTTCGACGACTCACCGGGTTCCGATCGCTCTGCAAGCTCGGCTACCTCTTGTTGCCCGCCCCGGTCCCTTTGTTCCGGCAGCCCCACCGTCAGCGCCACTCCGGACCTCTTTCCGCATATGCACAACATCCGCACACACCGCGTCGACGATGACTCCCGTCGCGTGCGCGCCTCTGGCTCAGATCCTCGCCGTCTCTCGCCCCTCTCATGCTACTGGACCAATGACCTCGCACGCCCGAGTACCCTCTACACCGCCATCGATCAGTCGGTGTCACACTATTCTCCAGAGTCAAGCCAGCCCACACTTCCCGATTCCCCTCTCCTATTCACAGACTCTTCTTTGTT
>JBBPQS010000426.1:0-12855 GCA_038092635.1 Xerocomus ferrugineus
GTGTAGTAAAGTGTACACTACCATTTTTGGGCGACATTCTCACTCCGACCGGCAACCCCTTGGGAGCTTCTCGGCTCGCCACCGGCTCGCCCCGACCCCTGCGCATGACCAATCTGCCGTCTACCTTACCAGAGTGGAAAACAGGGTGTGTACGAGCGAGATGGGGCCCAAAACAAGTGGGTTGCACATTGTATTTTTTTTTTTTTTTTTTGAGACGCACAACGGCAAAGGGCAACCGGCTAACCTAGTCCCCAATGCACGACACAAGGCGCGGGGTCGCAGCCACCAAAGAGGCACTCAGGCTCAATTTGGTACCAAACGGCTAGCGCTCGTAAGTGTCGAGGCTATCCCACGGGTCCATAGTATAAGACACGCCCACCCTCAGGAGGAAATCCATTACGGAGACGTCAGTGAAGAGCGTTTGTCATCAACGATTCACATGAGTACTGTGGGACTCGGCAAACGCCACTACCCTCACCAGTCTACCACTACCCACTAAAACCCCCTAGTGGTTTGGTTGCACATTGTATTACTATAGATGTACCTACAGGACGTAAATTCGAAAAAAAAAGAATTATCACGCCGTTGTTTTTCTTCCGTGATCTGAGATATATTCCCATCCGACTTTGGCATCATCATACATCGCGTTAATATTCACATTGCAAACGTCCCCGTCTGCGGCGAGGTCAGGGAAACATGTTGATGCATATCCTGTGCTACTTGGCCACTTGGGCCGCATTTCACGCGAGGGTCACCGGGTACGGCGGCTTGTCGACATGTGTGGGACTAACTTGGTAACATTCGAGTATCCCTGCATCAGTACACTGGAATACGTGTGACTTTCTACTAATGTGATCGATCGTGTTACCCGCTGGTGCTCTTAGATGTGACTGGGCATCCACACCTCCCGTTTAGTATGCGGTCCCACCGCACTCGATTGCCTCCCCCTCGTGCCTCCACCAAGGACCACCATGCTCATCCACATCGGGCCGTTCGCCACCGATCGACCTGCTCGCTCTCTTCTGTTCAGGCCTTCCAATTTTCACCGTATATCCCTGCTCATCCGTTCACACCCCTCCCCGTTCGCGCCCACCCATTTTCGTTCGCACCTTCCTCTCGCCGCACACCAAGTGTGCTCACCTGGTGGCGCCGCCTCCTACATGCCCAAGGTTCAACGCACCATGGCGGGTGCGCGCAACCGTGCACCTCCCGCCCCACTCGCATTCCCTCTGTCCCCTTTTTTCGCATCACCTCCTCATCCGTTCTTTCGCGCAAATCAACATCATCCTGTCATAAGAAAAAAAAGTTAAGTCCACCCAACCAACCGCACTTCACCCCTCACCTCACACAACACCCTTGCTCATCTACGCTCCCCCCTTTTTTTCGCTCCATCTTGCCTTTCCCCCCACTGCCCACACTCACTTCCCCACTGTGCAATCCGTTCGAATCTACTCATTCACGCTCCATCACTTCCATCACCTCCCCGCCAGCCCCATGAATAGTCACCAGAGTGACCAGACTCGGTATATTGGATTTTGGATAGATACTTGAGATATACTATTAGTATTATTTCAGGATGCCCACTTAAATGTCATGAGCTCCACTACAAGATAATAAAGGGTTACTATGCTCGTGCAGGAGAGCCGTCGGGAATAGAGCCTTGTCACATAGTTCACCAGGCAAAAGGCAACTTCGATCTTGGAAACATTCACGATTTTTTTCCGAATGAGCAAAATATCGTGACAACCTTGTATCATTTCCCAAACGCTGTGGACTCCCTCACAATCGTCATTCTTTTTGACATCACTATGCACAAGAAGACCAACGACTGTCCCTATCTTTTCTTGGCGATGGGAGACGACTACATGCTCAGGGACGCTACCTTGGATGACGCAGACAAGGTCGCAGAAACTTGTGCATTGTAAGTCAACGAAGTTTATGTGTCTGATTAATTGAGACCTATCTTCCCGCAGGATTCATTCATTGTCCTTCTGATTCAAAACGACTCGTACTATATTGAAAGAGATAGAAGGTATATTGCATATATATGTACATTCTTACTAGACAACCTGTAAAGTATCCGTGGTCTGCAGAATAACCTTATGGCTTAGGTTGTGCAGCCGGGTCCAGGACTGCCCGGAGGGCCGTGATATATACTAGTGTTCGAAGGGCGCCACGACGCCATGAGTTACCAAATCGAGTAACTAGCATTGTTGGCAGCTCTGTCTCGTAATGAGGTACGACTCGTGAAGCGACAGAGCATGCAGGGAAAGTGGCGCAGCGCAGCGCATCTTTCTTTCGCCACCCCCCGCACTCGATACGCTGGATCATCAAGTAGTGCAGCTCGCGCTCGAGTTTTCACGCCCCCACTGCACCCTGGTCGTCCTGCCTGGCGGTCGGTCTCCTCCTCGCTTTCCATTGGGTTCCATTGAACCCTGACATGATGTGCGAGGTGTTTCCCACGCACCCTCGCAGCTCACCATTGGCCCAGGACAGTTCGTGGAGCCGGACAGCGCTCGAAGTCGTGCTACCGCCCGTCCCCACTCCGAACTCCATCACTCTCATCTCCGTCCCCGTCACCGCTCGTGAGTCATCACGACACACGAGCGATGTCCAAAGATTGGAAATGTGGCGTTGACTAAGGTTATGCTTGGATTTCAATCTCTTCATTTCCTCCAGAATTGCCCGCGCTGCTGATACGACTTCCTCGATTAAATGCTGCCTCTCAATCAACTGCGGTGCGCAGCACCCTGAATTGTGAACGACGTTCGTTCTCACCCTCGATGACTGTCACGAGCCCAGCCGACCACAGCCTGGGAAAACACTGCCTCACGATACCTCTTTCGTCCTTGCTTGCGGATAGATCAGGCCAACGTCTTACTCGCGCTGACGAACTGTAACTAAGGTTCAATGTACCAGCATAGCAACACTGCTATCGCCGAAACCAACTGTCAATGTTGTAGACACACTGCTGAGTCCTTGACGCACGGATCATCTGGTATATCCCGGGACGAGACTTTGGGCAAAGATCGTGACAGTTCTGGCGCAGCCATAATGAAGGCGCGTGTCTATACCATCCGTTATCGCTGAAATTGTCTCGCAATAAGCATGTGGACCGTTTCACACATGGTCCCACTAGTAATTGCGGGTTGCCTATACGATGACCACTGGACCGGACACGCGGACGGCGCGTTGGAATTGATTGGAGTGGCGAAGCCCACTCGAAGCGGTACCAACCCAGAAGAAATCGGACGTTTGTCATGAAATGAAAGCAACATGCATGCTTTGCTGTAGTCGGGATTCGGAGGATCACACCAACATCATAGTGAAAGAAACCAAGGTGAGTGGTGAACGGAACCCACCGCGCAAGCGAGAGCATGATACCAACACTTTCCAGGAATCATCGCTCAATATAGATCGGCATAAGAAGATCGGGACAATGCGGTCGACGTTGGTGCTAATTCGGTGGGAACAAGGGATAGTATTCTTGACAGACTTAACTAGCTACATATCAACGAAAATATTCGAAAAAGAAATAACAATCGCCTGAATTTCTCTTATCACTCACGTTTGGATTCGCGGGGCTTGAGCGGTGTGGCTGGAACGTGGCGGGACAAGGCCCACAGGTGATCATTGGCGTCAGTCGCGATGACCACGCCTACATCTAAACGACGGTCACCATCATGTATCCGTGGGCACAATTCAGAGCAATTCCAGCGAACTGTCCAGGCTGATCACACTCTGTTTGCAGTCAATTCTCGGACCTCGCTACCGCCTCGTGTCCCCATCCTTCATTCCCCCGTAACAGCGATTGGTTCGAGGCATGTTAATAGACCATCTCGATTCATCGACATCTAGGCGCCTATATGAACTTTTGAACATCAAAAGCGTTAACAGGGCTGTGCGGCAACGAGGTGGTTGGCAAATTGGATTTCCTTTACCAACTGCCATGATCCGACCCTAGGGTTGAGATACTGAGTCAAACGCGAAAATGTGCTTGTCTCGGCGTTTTGTAGGCAATGAATAAAAGACGACCTCCAGGACAGCTATCACTATGTCAATTTTTTTTGAAGAGCAAACCGTTGACTCCTCACCAGTCTTCCCTGGTGAATCATCCCGCTTTTTGTCTGCGTCTCGAACACTGACATCTTCCATGGGCTAGATGCGACGTATTTTTCGAAACGAGAGTTCTCTCCTCGTGTGCCGCATCCCGCTGTTTCCAGTTCGTCGGTCCGCAAAGATACATCTGGCAGCGCAACCAGTGCCATTCCGCATGTTATTCACACTGCCACACCACGACTTATACCTGGGGGTCATGTCGTCTCAAGTGCAAGTGTTCATGTGCCCACATCCCAGCTGCTTCCTCCATTCCTCCCTACTGACTCGCGGCCTGTACTACGATCTTTCGATCCCAAAGGCGCAGAACATGTCGAGCGCTTTGAGTGTTATGGGTCAGACAGTGGCGGACCACGTGGCGCCGTTGCAGAAGATACTGAGAGATTTCCGGATTCAATGCGCATGTCAGGTATCCGGATTGACATTAATCAGGTCTGTATTAGTGGAACTCGTGTCCATACTACATTCTAACCATCTACTAGGAGGTGCCCTATACAGATCATGGGTCGACTTATACCCGAAACGATCGTCTACTGAGCCGCCATGGTCGGGCCGAGGAAGACACGGGGTCGCTTACCCCAGGTATATGTCACGACGCGGATTTACTCTTGTCCAACGCTCCCAACATTCTGGAAGAGGGTAGTCTCTACAATAAAGATTGGTTCTTACAGGTATGCTTTCTTTTCGTTTTGTATTTGCGCCTCGTGCTTAGTAACCCCCACTAGGACATGATTATGTTCAACAGTTATCTTATCAGTGAATCGGAGATTACATGTCCCTGCAATCGTCGCTTAAAAGTCAAACGCATCGGGACCCACCTGGAGCGTAAGCATGGCGTCAAGTCCAACTCAAAGTGGTACAGGTGTCCCTGGAACGAATGCTCAGTGAGAGAACCAATGAGGCGTTCCAGTCTCGTAAGGCATGTCCAAGAATCTCACTGTTCTGTGAAGTGGGCTTGTCCCACCTGTGAAAAGACCTTCACAAGAGGTGCGACATTACAGGAGCATCTTGACAGTTGCCCAGGTACGCATAAGGTGCCATGATTTCCACCCTACTAATCTAAATCGCTCAGTCTCGCGATCACTAGCTTTTTTATGACTTCATGTTCCTAGCCCCGCCCTGTACAAATAGACTTTAAGCTGCCGTATCTCATGTTACTCGTAAACGTTTTTGACAGTGATCACAGTGTGTTCAGGACTCCGCGTGTCAGAGCACGTGGCAGAACTTGAGGCGGGGGCTGAATTCTGAAGTCGCCCCACACATGTAGGGGTCTCTGGTTTAGGGAGACTGGGTCGCTCACTTACTTTTTTTTTTAATATTGGAAATTGCCTGTGCTACCTGCGGAGTGGAATACTTCCTGGTCGTCTCAAGGTCGTCTTCTTTCACATGATTGCGTCATGACGCGTGATTCGACGTCCGTTTTTCCACGTCCTTTTTGATCAGCGCACACAACACCAATCACTGTGCCTTGTGGACGCCACGACGTGTGATAGGGAATCAAATGGATTGCCACGTTTAATTACATAGGAATGGTCAACGGAATGGTAGTAGAGTTACGAGAGAGATAAATATATAATGGCGGGAGCGCAGGCCGTGGGACCTGCCGGGTGGGAAAGCCTCGCAGAACTGCGTCGGCGGATCGCGGTGGTGAGCTGTGAGGCACCGTAGTGATGTATGAGCAAAGGAGAGCTCAGGGAGTGGCGGGTGGGTGCGAAAGGGGTGATCATGAGGGGGTGAGGGTGAGCGACGCGGTGGCACGGCTTACGTTGCTCGTCCAAAGACCCTGGGTGGCAAGCTGTATTGCGCCGGAGTATCTCCCCTTGCTTCGTGTCCATCGCTCTTATCCCCTGCTGCAGCGCAACGAGGTCCGAGGAACAGCCTATGTGACGATGGCAAATGCTCTTGGAGCAGCAGCGCCTCTTCCATAATGGACGCCTCATTCACATTATACATATGAGGCAATCACGCATGCACGACGCATGTCGCCTCCCATACATGAACCAACAGAGACTGCTTGTCACGAGTACTCGGCGCTCCGTTATGTTCGCTGGCACCGAAGCTCGAGATCCTGCCAGGACCCAAGTCGGAAACTGGTACAGGGGTTGCATGTTGGGTGACTTCTTCCAATCTCACCTGAATAACACGTTGCACACGGCCAGCCCTGCGCAGAGTGCCAACTCCTTACCTCCCTCTCTGCCAACGGATTATTTTTTTTGGGCCGGAGTTCCGTTCGTGTTCGACTGCCAATATCTGAATTTGGTAGGCACAACAATGAATTCTGGGCCGACTGGCCCGCCGCAAACTGACAAGAAATCCAGCCCTGATTCAGCCAATGCAACCCGGTGCGTACATGATGCTGTCGCACAGCCCATTAGAAAATGCGTCCGATTCAGAAAGTGCGAACAGCCCAGGGCTAGTCTGGGGCCGGTCCAGCCTGGAGCCTGTCTGGGGTGAGTCTGGAGGCACCTCGGAATGCGTGGCTTGGCAATGTCGGAGTCACGTCGAACTCCGCATTTCCATGACACGCTGCCCGCTGGCGCCGACGCTGCGCGTGCTTGTCGCGCCCTCACCGCCTCACCCGTCCCCCCTTCATCCTTACAAGTCCCCGCCACTCACCGCCGCTGTGGCCTCCCTTACCTCGCCTCTCTTGCGCGCGCCCGCCCTCATTCGCCTTCACCCCCGCCGCATCGAGGACAGTGTACGGCGACTGTCGCACGTTCTCGTTCTGCCGAGAGCGCAGCTCGCCGCCCTCGTTCGTGCACGCAGGCCCGTCCTCGTTCTTGTCCTCATCACCCTTGCTCGCCATCGCCATCGCCATCGCCTCCTCGCCCCTCCTGCACATCCACGGACATGGGCGTGTGCGCACGCCCTCATTCCCCCCTGAGTGGTTCCTCCCGCTCGTCCTATCACGCCCTCGTGGTGAGCGCGCGCGCACAAGCAGGGGTACATTGGCAGACGCATCATCTGCCAGCGTGCCCCCTGCTCGCGAGCGCGTTTGGTGTGGGGACAAGGGCGGGCGACTGACGGGCGACACGTGGTGAGGATCTGGGTGAGACGAGGCAAGAGCGTACTCACGAGCTCAAGCGCACTAGCAGACAACGTGTCGGCTAGCATCCCCGTGCTCGCGAGTGCGTTGGGAACTGAACGAGGGCAGAGAACCGACGGTCAGGGCGGGCCAAGCGCGCGCACGTTGACTGGAGGTGCGGGTGCGGCGTGGTCAACGACGTGACTCCAACATTGCCAAGCCGCGCATACAGAGGTGCCCCCAGACTGTCCATTTCTCGGACGTTCTCTTCTGATTACACACCCTCATATTCAACAAACAGGAAGAATTGGTAGGGCCTCGCTGGGTGTACAGATTAGCGCAGTCGGCTGGCTTTCTGAGCCATACCTGTGGATGTCTATAAGCGGTGGTATCGAATACTTTGATATCGCGGCGACGTTTGGTTTGGGATTCCTTTGGATCACTCCGCCGCTACTACATACAACTTTGGTTCCTGCGTAAGAGAAACATTGTAATTCAAAAGCACCGTACAACTATGCAATTGCACACAATTGAACGCATTTCAATGGAGTTGCCAATTCATTCAATAACGTAAGGGGTTTTTCCTGATGCTCCCAATCAACGGAACCTTTTAATTACATGCTCGTGTCGCGGCACTAGTCATGTCGGACAACTGATAAGTTGTACATGAATATCAATGGCCAACGTATCGACCAGGGGTACAACGGTCAAGCACAATTTTTACTATATATGCGCAGATAATACTCCAAAATATAACATGCTACCTCAGACTCCCTTCGTCCTGCCGAACAACATCGGAGGGTAGATTCACGTGCATCCAAATCAGCAGAGGAGAAGAGACTTCTCCTAATGGGGATTTAAGATGCATTTTAGCTCGTCAAACTGATCTTCATAGATCTACGCCCATATATACCGACACGCGAATCCGGCACGCTGCGCTTGATGAGTGTGCGTCCAACTGAGATCAGCGGTGATTCGACGAAGGCGCAGCGGGATGCGTTCTTGGATGTATCTAGATAGGCTTCATAATAGACTCTTCTGCTTGAAACCCAAATCGGATTGGTTGTACAAAAGCTGGATGTTGCTGCAACCGGCTCTGACGCGGACGGCCAAATACGTAATATACGTTCCTCTATCAATCACCGTACATCGTTCTGCAGTGTAGTGCAAGCGAATAAGTACACAAAACAAAAACAGAAGCAAGATTGCTAACCATCGATGCCTTCCCAGATACCTGTGCCAAAAGCTGTGTAGATGAAATGGCTGGAGAGACAGATAGGTGTCCGCGATATTCCGGGCTGGTCTCTGAGCTTGTCAACGATAGCGTATGACGATTGAATCTTCTCATGTCGAGGACATGGACATATGTGGCCACTGATCACGAGTCCGCCGAGTTTCAGTCGCGAACAGCGAACCTAACCACACACCGATCGTAAGGAAACACTGCCTCATTCACAATACGATGGTACGAACCCGAATACAAAGGAAGGGTCTACACTCGCCTATGACCGAACGGATCAATCTGATTCTCAGATCTCACAACGAATCACCTCACCGCCGCAATACCCACTTTAAGTTCAATATTTCCGCCGTGGTTAACCATATAAAGTAGATATAAATAAATGTAAACACAGTGCACGCTCGAACAGTTCCACAAAACGATCGTGACCTCAAGTTATGTTTCACGATCCCAAGACTGCCTCATGGGATCCTCATGTTCCCTTACATCAGGCCACCGGTACAAGACGAGCATCCGCGCATCTGCATGGTGAGGTCCTTATCATATCAAATTCTCTCTCACTGATTACGTCAAAGCGACAAGGCCAGTGGTATAATGAAATCATGTACCAACTCTTTTGATACACGTAGCTTCAGCGATGTGGTCTGACAGACTTGAGATATTCTGCTGCGCTATCATGGCATTGCATGGGCGTTGGATAAAAGATGGAACTCCTGACCCAGGTCATCAGCTCCTACAATCATGTCGGGTTTCTTTAGAGAGCAAGCTGCTTTGAACTCGCGAATCGTCTCAGGTGAATCAGGCTGTCACTTGTCTGCGTCTCGGACACTGACAGTTGTTTATCAGAGTTTACATGTGCTTCCGAACGGGAGCTTTCTCCTCGCGTGGATTGTCGGCAAATTCTTGCGTCCTGCTCGTCGGTCCGCGGAGGCACATCATTCGCTGCCATTGGTGCTGTTCCCAATGTACCTCACACTGCCACACAACGACATACACCTATCTCAGCAAGCGCTCATACGCTTGTATCTCAACCACCGGTTCGGTCGTTCGCTGCCGACTCTCAGCCCGCACTCTATCCCTTCTATCCAAACGCGGCACAGGTCAAGTACCTCGAATTTCATCGGCTTGACGATGGCAGACGATGTGTGGAACGAGCAGAGTGTAAGACCGTGCACATGCCGGGGATAGAGGTTGGCGTCAACCAGGTCTATCTCAGAGAGATATAATGTTGTATTGCGTTCTTATCATATCTACCAGGAAGTGCCCTATGTGGATCATGGGTCGACTCGTACCCGAAACGATCATCTACTGAGCTGTGTCGAGGAATACCTGCGGCCGCTCTCCCAAACTATACTTGATGACGCCGATGAACTTCTATCCATCGCCCCCAACGTTTTGGACGAAAGTGTTCTCTACAATAGAAACTGGACAGTATGGGTATGTTTCCTCACTTTCATCAGGGCCTCGTGCTGACCCCCATTAGGACATGATTCGATTCAACGGTATTCTTATTGATGAATTGGAGATTACATGTCAGTGGGGCGCAACCTGCAATGATCGCTTGAAGGTAAAAGAGATCAAGACTCACCTAATGCTTAAGCATGATGTCAAGTCCACTTCAAAGTCGTATAGATGTTTCTGGCACGAATGCTTAAGCGAACCAATGACTCATCTCTCCAGTCTAGCAAGACATGTTAAAGAATGTCACGGTTCTGTGTACAAGTATTGGCCATGCCCGACCTGTGACTGGAGATTCACAAGGGACGAGACATTGTTGAGGCATTTTAAGAAATGCCCAGGACGTGGCAAGCTGCAGGTGGTACCACGGGGTGAGATAGTATCTGGTTAGACGTTTGCATGCATGCGTGCCATGATTTCTTTCGCACGTCTAGATTCCCCAGCCCTCTTTACGACTTTGTGTCCTGCTTCTCTCTCCGTATGTTCTTTATTTATACATGTAGCGAAGACGTATCTAATAGGAAGTAGCTATGTTACCTTCCGCACAACTTCCGCAGCTCATGTGATTCAGGTGATCAGATCGTGCATACTTGCAACATTTGATTCTGCTGGCAAGTACACAGTGCACACCGCGGAAGTGCAAGGCCTTCGTGTCTCATTTGAGATACGGGTATACGGGTCCCGGTCGACTCCCAATTTCTAAGTGCCTGATCTCCCTTCGCAGTGACGTCGGTTCTTTGGATCACGGCATACGTACGCATAACTTCAAGTCCTCGGAGGGACTCCCATGGCTGCGGGATGATCGTCCCTTGTTCCGTGTCCGTACATCTTGTGCTCGTCGCAGTGCAGCGAGGCAGATGTGACGATGGCAGCTCGCGCGGCGATGTTACGCTCAGAACCAAGAGAAGAAATTCATATGAGACGATCACGATCACAAACACGCACGCACAACGCACGTTTGCCCTCTATGTACCATGATTTGGCGAAGACATGAGCCAGAGGCTCGGCGCTCGGCGCTCAGATTCGGCCAGGACCCTTGGGAACTGGACACGGGGGTGCACGTTGAGTCGCTTGCTCTTGTATTGGCCACACGTTGCATACGGCTGTGTGTGTGATTCGGAGCGTACCAACTCCTTATCACCAGTCACCACCAACGGACCAAATAAATATAGGACCAGGTTTTTGTTCGTGCTTCATCCGAATCTGGCGGGCGCAAATGAACGACACCCGGAAGCCGCGTTGCAAACCATGCGATCCAACTGGCCCAGGAACGCGGGCTTGATTCAGCGATCCGTGGCCCGTACTGGAGCATCTCGCGAACGACACCTCCGCACAGCTCATATTGGAGTATGAATCCAATCACACACCCATATGACTTTCATAGAGCGTCGATGAACAACCATGCTTGACCTTATCTATGCCGTGTCAAGTGCGACTGCTGTATACGTACTCAACAGCAATAACGTTGCTGCCTCAAACTCCATTGTCAGCCTGCTGAACAATATCGGAGACGGAGTGGGTTCGTCCCAATCAGGGAGGGAAGAGACTTGCCCAACGGGGATATAAGATGTATCTTAACTCGTCGAACCGAATCTTCATAAATTCAGGCACGAGGCGCGAATCCGGCACGCTGCGCTTGATGAGTTCGCATCCAATTGAGACCGGCGGCGACGGTATAGTAGGCCCCGTAGGACCCCGCGATGAACTCTTTTGCTTGAAACCCGATTCGGTTATACATTGCCAGCACAGGTCGACCGGTCAGTGCTCTCGGTCACCATACCATCCGCCGACCGCGAACATGGGGGCTCTATGGAGCTCCATCAGATCATCGCTTCTCATACCTGACTTGCCCCCAGTTTGATGAAATTTCTCGGGCCCTTGTGGGTCCAGTAGTAACGGTGCATCACATTGTTGCATTGCCGCCTGGATAATGTGTTGAACATCACACATTTTAAAAAGTTGTGTGTGAATAACGCTTCCATCTATGGGCCTGGAATTGATTGATACCGATTGGCCGTACGTGCTAGTCCTATCGAGACCGCTGATCTGCCAGGCGGAGATTATGATGTGTATGGATGTGAGAGACTCGAGCGGGTTTATCGCAGAAACCAAGTGCCACAACTGCTGAGTTTTTTTGCCCGCGAATGGTCTCTTTTCGTCCGACGCTCCCACGAACTCAACAGCATTCGGTCCACATCCTTTGAAAGATTCCATAACATGATCAAGGTTTGCGTTGTTTTTTTTTGGCTGCGCCTTTCTTGACCCTTTGTAGTTTCCAACATGGGCGACGTAAGCCGCAGAGGCAGGATAACACAGCAAGCACGTGGTTAGATCCTTTTGGTCAACAGCGTATTCTGCCGGAACAACATCGCAGGGAATGTATACGAGGCCACTTGCAATAGTACTTGTTAGATCTTCCCATATCAAGGACCCGGGCACTGGCGCCACCCATTCTACCACCACTGTATTGTGCGTTCATTGAGCGCTCCCTTGCCGCAAACCTCTGATCTCCGTTTTGCAACGCACATCTGTTGAAGGTTAGATTACCTTGATCACCAACACACACCAAGAGGTCCACTAACAAGTTCGCCGACTTTGAGGGAATAAAAAGCCTGTATCTCAATTTGGATTGCCAAGGTGCACGATGAGCGCATTGCACATGCTGTATGCACACTGACCCGTTTGTTAAGAACCCCACGGACCGTTTCCGATATCAAACGTTGGGTTGCACGGGGCTGGATGGTCTAAGTTAAAACGCCGTCTGTTAACTTTGAAATTTATTGCTGCTATGGGTCTCCGTTTCTATCCGAAATCATCCACGTCGCATAGTACAAAACCTCGATTCCCATCTAGTTTCATTTTGCTCAGCACAAATTTTCTGCGATCAAAAAAAGGTAACCCAACTGCACAATGACGAAATGGTCAGTGAATTGTCCTATAACTTATTTGATTGGCGTACTTACGTATAAAAAAGACCCCCCCCCCCCCCCCCCCCCCCCCCCCCCCCCCGTTTGAA
>JBBPQS010000427.1:0-12847 GCA_038092635.1 Xerocomus ferrugineus
CGTTGAAAAGTCAAACTGTCATGGGGCCTATTCAATGGATTCAAATGGGGGTGTGGCTTATCAGATCGCAGCGAATGAATACGATATGCTAGGGCGGGATGTCTTGGTACGGAATGATAGTGCATCATCTGTGCGGCGCAGGTAAGAAGGTTTGACTAGAGGAATGTAATGGAGGAAAACCGAAACATACTGTGCCAACCGGCGTTGTATTCTCCCGGGTCAGCACTCGCTGCGAGGTGTGCATTCAAGGCTTTGTCGGTAATGGATACAGTGCATCTTGCCGACTCGAGACGGTCCTGGATTTTGAAACCTTGTATAGGAATTAAGCTCGATGGTAAATCGAAGGTGCCTTGGGAAAGCGTCGCGCAAACGGCGAAGCGATTACGCATGTTTATTTGCACAGATGATCGCTTGCTATCCTACGGTGGGTGACGGAAATGAAAGCAAAGTTGAGGTTGTGGGTGGTTCTCAAGCGCGGTGTACTTGGCCGTGATCCGAAGTCGTCGGTACGCCGATAAGGCCGTACCGCTGGGTGTGAGTCCTACAGCAAAGAAGATCCTGAGTGCCATCAGGCAAGCTGGTGTACTCGTGACCATGGTACCAGTATCTCCTTAGCGTTTACTTCGGCAATATAGGCACTTTGGTTTTCGATTGAATTGATTCTGGGTTTATTGTTATTGGTGTCCCGAGTTACACCACTGCGTACGCGGGAGGAGGCGTGTTGCAAAGGGGGATAGTGCCAGACTAGAGGATTGATCTCCGATGATCTGATCTGTTTTACAAAGAAGGCGCCGCGGGTGCTGGGGTGTGCACACCAACATAGACTCTCAGCGACCCATAAACGACTACATAAGGGCCCACGAAGGAGTAGTCATTGTGGGTCCAAGAAACAGAGATGATCAAAGCGATAACAGATGACAGGAATGCAGGAAACCTAAAGGATATGTAAGTGGCGTTGAGGGTTCAGCCGCTGCTGGAGTATCTGGCAAGATGAGATAACGGTTAGCAGCGGAGCAAAAAGTACAGCGCAGGCTCTGATCCCTTGTCAAAAGGGGAAATGGCAGCCGGTAATCAAAATCCAGATTGTGGCAAAGCTTGTGGTGTGGCGAGTTTACTGGCGTATGGAATGGACTTGGTCAATGTTTCACTAACACAGCCACAAGTTTTTCTTGACCCATGACCCAAATGAGCGCGCAAGAGCGCATTCAAACGCTGACAGACGTCCATAATCGCTTGCAGGCGCTTCGTCAATTGCCCACGTTGCTGCTGCGGCCACCCTCAGCGTCACGGCTGGCAGATTTTCCGCCGTCGTTTGATCGGGAATTGGGGGTCACGTTCAGCTCGACGCCCACGCACGATTTTCGTGCTTTACGGGACTTTGTGGGGGTGCTGTGCAGCGACAATGTACAGGAAGCGTTGCGAGCAGCGCGGACGAGCGAAGAGACGGACCAAAGTGAACTTGGTTTGTTTATCCGACAGAAACAAAAGTGCGTATGTACATTTGGTCTGGGATGAGGAATGACATGTACTCGCAGACGACCCCGATCACCTGTGGGTTCACCACAGCCCTATGTACCGTCACCACCGCGGTCGTCGTCGTTGTTTGCGTCTCCCGAGGACGAGCCAGCGCCTCTGCGTGCCGAGTCGTTGGTCGAGTTTGTGCGCGAGTTCAACCGAGGTCACACCGAAGAGCCCAAGTGTAAGCTGGCGATCTGGACGCGGACCCAGGCGATGCGGGATGTGCTCAAGGGAGGGTCGCCACTGACGAGTCCCGTGGTGCTGCGGTTCGTGATACCGGACGTGCTGATGGCGTACATATCGCTGGTATTTGGCAGCGCAGAAAGTGCGTTGGTGGTGGAGAGCGTGGCTGCGTTTGGGCCGAGAGAGAGGGTGCGTGTTGGAGCTGACTTCGTCGCTGGTTCTGACGACGCTGTAGAAATTGCCGCACGGGCAGTCAGACTATCTGGTGTTCCGAGGGCTGTCACAGCACCTTGCCAAGATGCTCGTTTCGCATCCGCGTGTGCCCGTACAGGTACTGATGGTGCGTGTGTATTAGCTGGGTTTTTCATCGCTGATGTTGGGCAGAATGTACTGGTTTCTTATCGGGGTTTATTCGTGGAGCGGTGCGCCCAGTGCGAGCGGGTCCTTGCGGAAGGGCACATACCCCCAGTTGGACGGGTGTTTGTTGTGGGTTGTTTTGAGGCGCGGCACAATGTGTGTGCGATGGAGAATTAAAACTCCGCGAACAAGATTTAATGTTTTCGCCGATCTTGCGAGATTCATCACCCGATTTTATCATTTCCCGATTTGGACAGGTCTTGTTCATGCAAAAACAGAAATCATTTAAATCCCGTCCAGAAATCCGACATGCGCATCTCTCCACCCACCATGTCCCTCTCCATCGCGTCCAACAACATCCTCCCGGGCCGCTCTCCCCGCCTCGCTTGCTCCCCCATCGACCTCCTCTGGGTCATGAGCTACACACCGGGCAGAGGTGACCAGGGCACCCCTATCACTGTCAACTTTACTTGCAAAGCACATCTCGCCATTGGCGTTCACATTCGTCTTGTCGTCGGTCGACGTGCAGTCTCAACACAGGTACACGAGCTAGATGCGCCTCACTGGCAGCTCACCGGCCAAGCACCGTCCTTTTCAAAGCAGAAGTCGGCCTCGCCGGTCGTGCCGCTTACCATCCAGGCCGTCGACAAACAGAATCAGGTCGTAGACTCGGTCACCTTTGGTGACTTTGTCTACCAAGACATAGGTATGCCCCTCGTGTCTCGCTGGTCCATCGCTCATGCCACCCCAGACGCGCCGGGTCCACCCCACAGGCCCAGTCTCCGCACCTCTGCAGAGGCATTGGGTCGCCCCAAGCGTCGCAGCCCCTACAGCCAGCCACAGACTCCCTCCTCCTCCGACTCAGAGTACAGCTCACCCCACAGTCCCCGTCACGTCTCACAAGCACTCAGGCGTGCATCACGCCAAATCGGCGCAGAAGAAGACTCCAAGACAGTCATCCTCGACATCACTACACCTCTAGACGACTTCTGCTTCGACTGGGAAGAGTCAGAGCTCAACGCTGGCCGACGACTCGTCCGCTTCCGTCGCCTTCAGGACGGAAACAAACTCATTGTCTCTGCAGAACGCATCTCTCAACCAGACTATGACCCAGACGACATCGTCATCTCTTGCATCTACCGCCAAGAGACTGACTCGTGCTGCGTCACCTCGGTCGACATCATTCATCTCCTTCAGCGCCTCGTCGAGGCCGATTTCGAAGTCGACGAGAAAAATCGCATCCGCAGAAATCTAGAAGGTCTTCGTCCCACAACCGTATCAAAGACCCGTCCTGGCTTCGAGTCTTTCTTCCAGCGCATCATGGACTTTCCGGACCCAAAACCAAGAAAGATTGAAAAAGACGTCAAAGTCTTTGACTGGAAGCTCTTGCCACACGCCCTCGACAAGATTCTTTCCAAATACGTAAGTGGACCAACCTGATCGTCCTTTTTTCTTTTTTGACCTGTCACCCAGTCCCTTTGTGCTCCCCATAGTACCAGTTTGTCAAAGGGTCAAGACCCAAATACAATGCTCCCACAAGCGTCCACTTCAAGCGCCACAGTGTACAGTGATATCCCCTTCCAGCTACCATACGAGCCACCCACAAACACTTCCTTCCTCTCCCACATATCCCCCAATATCCACCTGACCCAATTCCCCGAGTGCAGTCCGGATTCTTCCCCAGAGCTTTATCGCCGACCTTCTCTCCCAGAAGACCAGCTGCAGTCCATTTATCTCGATACCGAGGTCATGCGGTCCTACTTTTCCGTTAACCCAGACATCGTCTATGGAACTTCGGTCCCTCTCCCCATGTATACCGCCGAACCGCCAGCCATTCTGGCTCACAATACCACGTTTGCCGGAGACCAAGCTTTTGGCTGGGCAGCATCCAACGACGTCTTGCTTTCGTCGCAAGAACCCATGTTTTCACCCGTGTTCGGATATAACCAATCAAATTCCACCGAGTCCGTCGACGTCCATCCTGCGCTCCAGTACGTGGACTCGTACGACGCGTTCGAGTTTCAGACGCTGCGGGAGCACCACATGAGTGCGGTGACAGCCCAACGCGCATAGTCTTTTTTCATGTTCACGGTATCTATTATCTAACTTGCTGTATCGATATCTCCCCATGTTTGCCTTCTCCGTTGGTTGTGTTGCCCATGTACTTTTTTGCAACGGACATACCGCTGCCTTCTTGTGTCACTTTGGGTATCTGTCATTTCATCAAGGGTATGAATAAACAAAAACTAAAACAACCCCCGATAGAAATTTTCAACAAGATAGACACGTGAAAAATGGTGGGGGGGAATACGTCTAAAGATACTCTTGGCCGCCGATCTCACATGTATAAATTTATATATATATAAACGTCCTTCATCCCCTGCGTGTCCTGAGGGTTCCAAAGCGGGAAAAACGACCTCTGATACTCCCCACGATCGACGCGTTCGACGGGCTGATCACAGATGGCGCGTTGGCAACCGTGATCAGCGAATTCCGGGGCGAGGCCGTGCCTGCTTCGCTGCTCATCGTGTCCTGGCGCCACCCGCTCGCGACCGCGTTGATCCCATGCCGCGCGACGTGCGCAGCGTGCAGCTGCAGCGGCGTACGCTTCACCGGCGACATCACCTCGGCCGACGACACCGACAACGGTGACAGCGGCTGCGACGTGCTCAGCGAGAGCGCAGGCGCGCTCTGCCCGCTCGACACCGAGGGCTGCACCGACGCGTTCTCGTACTGCGACGACGACGACGGGTCCGCGCGCGTGTACGCCGGCGCCGATTCGAACCCGCCCTGCGCCGCGATGCGTGCAATCTCCTCGAAAAAGTGTTTGCGGAAGAGCTCCTCCATCGTTTGGTGGAACCGCAGCATCTCGGGCGGGCAGGCTTGTCCGTGGAGTTTGAGACAGCTGTCGATGACGCGGACCTGGAAAGCGCTTCGTTATTGTCTGGTTGTGGAATGCTAGGGACTTACGTGATCGTCGATCGCGGTTCTGAGTCGCTCTACTTGTTCCTCTCTGTCTGCATGTCGGGTGACGTAGGAAAGATTGAAAAAGGCGTCCCGGTACCCAGGGATGCCCTCCGCGGGAGGGTCCACCGCGCTATTGAGCGTCATCGACAGCGCATTGGTCGTAAAGATCTGGGCGGTCTTGGCAAGCGCCGAGTATCTCAGATGCAGCGAGTCGAGTTCCCGCGTTTTTTGTTCCACCTCATTGTATGCGTGATCGACGGGCGAGATCTCCACCACTTCCCACTCGGTGATGTCGGATCGACGGAGGACAGTGGGGAAGGCTTGCTCTGTCGTGTAGCATGTCTTTTCTAGCCACACTTCTTCGTTGCCGTCCCGGTCGGTTTTGGTGATGGGCCGCGTACTGCTGAAAAGGTTGACAGAGCTATTCCCAACATTCAGAACAACGTCGACAAAGAAAGTATAAACGACTTGCCTATGCTCATAATAGCTTCGCACGGCCGGTGGTACATCAGGGCACGTGAAAATCGGGAGCGTACGATTTGGCTCTGGAGAAACGCCCGTCACTTGTATGTATTGATCCGAGCCGAACCGAACATCCACAGGCGGATCTCCGGGGGTCTTCAACAACTGAGATCCTGGATGTTTACTGAGCATTCGTTCACAGAATGTCCCATACTTTTCCCACTCGTAGCCGCGGTACTGCGTCACCGAGAATTAAGTTGAAACGCGAACGACAAGGTATACAAACGTACGATGAACTGTTTACTACGGATCGCATCCGGGAATTCGCCAAAGAAAGCAACGCGGAAATAATCCGGATAGTAGCGCTGGTCACTAATGATGTGTTCTAACAACGTCGCTTGATGTCTAAGGATTTCCGCCAATCGGGTGCTGTGGCCAACTTGAGTATCACGTGAAACAGGGAGATATCAATCATACTAGTTGAACGTCACTTCGGCGTGCTGTCTCGCCAGTTCTCTGCATATATCGATCGCACTCTCATATGCTTTCCCCTTGCCTGTGATGATTTGACAGTCAACATCAAAACTATCTCGGGAGATGGTCAGACACACCAAGGTAATCGAGAATCAAGAGACAAAGCGTTTCTTTGCGGTGGAACTGAGATTGCTGCGGCAATCCAAGATCTTCCATAGGAGGAACGAACGAGTACAGGTCCCATTCGTGGAGGTCGGAGTGCAGCTTGAGCGTCAGCGCAGCTTCCACATAATTTTGAGATTGCAAGTGAGCCTAACGTATGATGAGCACAGGGATAACAAACAAAAGTTTGGCCTACGTTGACGAGTTGGTGCACATATTTGATGTACATCTCTTCGCGACCAATCTCTCGAATAAAGTTCATCAATCGTAGCTGTTCGAAGCGTTAGAAAAATATCGCTGATACGTTGGGCAGGGCGTACCGTAGCAATAACCCGGTCATCAGCAAACTCTTCGCCCTCGGGCAAACTCCTCAGACTTAGCAAGAGCTTGAGGAACGCATCGACGCAGTCCAAAAAAATCGATACGCGCTCCCGGAGCGGCTCATCCACATGGTCAGACTCGAATAGCTGACGCAAGTGCGCAATGAAAAAGGCACGCGAAATGTCATCGCCCTTGGACTGCGACATGAACAGCGAATCCAGCTTCTTCACAAGCTCGTTCTCGATTTGGTCAAAGTGGCCAAATTGTTGGTATTCCAAGATGATCATTCCGAATAGAATACCAACCGCATTGCTGCGCAGCGAGTCATGATGGCTCAAGCATAGATTCATGATTTGTCCAATGAGCGGTCTGAGCACCGGTCGGTACCCCTAGAAAACGGATGAGCCGCAGAATACAGCAAGGTAAATGGCTACTCACGCCTTGTGATGCATCCGTATCGGGAGTCTCGGGCCAAGAAAGAGCATCCCAGAGACGTAACAAGATATCAGCGCCTTCACCGCGTATATCACCTCCAAGCCGCCATACAGCACGACGTTTCTGCGCCAAACTAAGCTCGGAATGGACAAGGATTTGCGCCACGTACCTGTGCTGTAAAGTCCTCGATAACGAGTTGATCTGACGAGAGAAGCTTGAAGAGCATGTGGAATGCATCATGCCAGAGGTCCGACTTGAACTGCTGCGCATCCGACGGTGGAGGTACAAATATACCTTTCAAAAGCGTCGACACAGGGTCCATCATCTTGATCAGAACCTTGTGCGCCAACACGTTCACGTTCAACCACGTGTTTGGCCATGCATCGTTGTCGAGGATCGAGGTCGCGACCTTGAAAAATTGTGTTAAAAGTGCAGCAAAGTTGTCCCTCCCCTCGATGTCGTAGCTCGACTCGAGAAAATTGTATATATGCTTGGTGGGTGCAGACAGAATGAGAGCCAGGAAAACAATAGCGGTCTCTCCCAAGCCTGGGTTGTGTTCTTCGGTAATATTTGATGCGCTAGCAGTGTTTCGAGGTGCATTGGGCAAGGGTGTCATGAGAGAGAATGGGTAAGACTCGGGGAACGTTACGGGAGCTGCAGCGGTGCCGATCGTAGGCGTCCTCGTACGCTCAATTGCATGGTGATTGACAGGATTCTGGAATTCCCGATACGAGTCTAAAAGTCTGAAGGGATTCAAGTTGGAAAACCCTCGTGCAGACAATGGGTCTTACCTCGGCAACAGCATGAGCAGATACTCCACGTTATCTTGCTCTTGTCTGAATAAAACGCGGTCCGAGAGTACCGTTGAAGAAACCAGTTGCGACTGAAGCTTATCCAACATCACAGCAAGAATGGTCACGCATAACCGCACCGACTCCAACCAACTGACACGCGATGCTTCTTTAGCACTGTCCGAGTCTCCTGGCTGCGTCTGCGTGAATTCGTCATAGCGACCAAAGTAGGGCTTGATCCAGAGCACCACAGCCTGAACGAGCAACGTGCGTGATTGCGGGTCGTCGAACAAGAAGCCTTTTGCGATCTGCAGATACATGATAAGCCGCCAGATGATGATTTTCCCTTTGGCATTGGATATCGCATTAGCAAAGTTTGTCGCAACGGTGACGAGTTCGATGGTCGAAAGTACTTTGGCAAGTTCAGGTAGTATGGACGTAAAGTGCTGCAAGGCAATCGTCTGTGTGCCGATGATAGATTGCGGGGATGTAGTTGCCATCATGCGATTGACTTCGGTCAAATGTGTCCGGACCTCTTTTGTGAACGTCGCCTGGAGGTGTTCGGCGGTCGCGCCTCCAGACATCCCAAGTTCCGTAGACTGTTGCAACTCTCGCGCACGCGTGATGAACTTGAAAATATAATGCCAGACTTTGAGCGCCGCTCTCAGGGGAGATGCCGTGTCTGTGCCGGTAGGATTCCTCAACAGCCTATCCATAGACCTGATAATATGCGAGGACGCAGTGGCGCAGTTGAAGTGCTGTTCAATGTATACATCCAGAACGGGCTGGAAATTGCTGAACCTTCTGTCCTGGACAATCCCGAGTACCGTCACGAGCGCATTGAACACGAGGTAGTCCATCTCCCCAGATTGGTTCGTCTGCGAGACAAGGATGCCAAAGAGTGAATCAAAAATGTCGCGCAAAAACTTGACGATTTCCCCTTCTCCCACAAAGGTGAACTTGCTGAGTACGGTGGAGAGAAGTTCCTTGTCTGGTATCTGCTCCCACTTGAGAAGGCTAAGCAACACAGGGTTTTGAGTAAACTTGGTGGAGCACAAGGAAGATCGAATGATGAGGGTATCGCGGAGGGGAGAGGCGAGTCTCTGGAGATCAGGGGAAATTGTCACCTGATCTGGCCGCTGGCCGGGTAAAACCCATGGCGATGACGACAGATACATTTCGGGTATAATCTGACCCACTCTATCGGCTTTGTATAATACCAAGGTGTGGCTCCCATCCTCTAGGAATGCACCTTGTCCGGGAAATAGAGGCAGAAACGCGAATGCAAAGGGTCGTTCTGGCCCCAACGCACGATTCCCGGTTCTATTTCTGAACGTGAAGAATAGATGCCAGTCAGGCACACCCCGAAGAGGTAACCGAAGTTTGATGAGTTCGCCATACGTTGGTTGGTTGTTTCGCGCAAACACCATCGAGTGGAATTGTGTCACAGGTTGCTCACCAGCCCCGAGAGAGATGGCATTCTCCACCGTAGAACCAGAGGAATCTCGAACTTCAATGGTGACCTGTATATTCTGAGCGGTTGGTCCTGGACGAGCGAAATTGACCATGCTAAGGCGCGCAGACTGCGTGTGCGAAATGGGAAACTCTCCAGACCAGAGCTTGATGTAGAGTTCGTTACGGACGTCTCCGGGGAACACAACGTCAGGGAAACCAAGGCGAAGTGTGAGCGGAACATCCTGAAGAAGAGACATGTTCTCTCTAACGATCGTGGTAGCATCTCCGTGGAAAACCTTGACCGACACCGCAAGCATCTCGGCCCTGAAAAGTTGTTTCAGCTGCTGTGCATAGCCAAAGGGAATACACAAGCACCTTGGGGATTTTTCATACTCTCGGGAGTTACCTGCAATGATATCTTGATGAAGCATCGAGAATAATGCCTCGTTAACCGGAATGTAGATCGGCATCGTGTGTTCACGTATTGGGGATACGTTAGATCCTTCGGTTACCATCTTGTTCAATTGCGCCAACTCGAGTACTGCACAACCGAATGGACGACGGTAGTTGGTAGTCTCAAAAGAAGTCCGAGTCGTTCCAGGTGAGTCGACGAGCGAAATCGATGACTCCGATGGTCTTCTCCTAGCACCTTCTGCACCAGGCAGACCAGAGCCGATACTCGAAGCCATTCTCATGGCCCCGTTACGAATAATCCGGCACACTAAAAACAAAGTATCTTGCGCATCGCTCTGTGCAATATCGATGAAGAGTGTGCGGGCACGCATAGTGGAACCACCCTCTCGAGCAAGGACACCGTTGTGGTTCAGTACAACGTAACATTCTTCTGTCACGAATCGCGGGTTATCCGAGTGTTTGTAAACGGAGAAGAAAAGTTCAGCCACTTCCCCGGACGCACAAAAGGAACCAACGAAAGCGCGGAGGTCGAGGAATATGTGATAAAACTTTGCAGGAGATAGTTTTGCACTGCCAGTACTAGGCGATATCGGAGAGGTGAGAGAGCCGATAAGACGAGAGGAATGACGAGGACGAGTGACGTCAGGGAAAGCAGAGTGTGCCGGTGTGGGGATCGGCACTGAAGGCGTATGCAATTCCAATGTACTCTTCAAAATGCTGTAGTGATCTTGCACGTTCATGTACGCCAGCGCAGTCTGCATGGCATACATCCTGACAGCACTGACCCAGCTTCGCGGGTCGACCTCGCCTTCGACATCGACAGTAACGAGTGCTCCCCAAGTGGGATGCCTGACGATGATATCTAAATCCTGGACCATATTCCCAGTTACCAGTCTTGCCACGCAGTCTCTCCTCAGTACAGTCGTTTCTTCGGCACTCAATGTTTGCGCGAGTAATTGCCTTCGGCCCAGGTGCAAGGCCTCGATGTGAGATTTGACTGTATGGAAAAGCGGATATTGCCTTCGTGCCAAGTATTGGAACATTAGGCTATGCCATTCCCTTAATGCAGAGGCAATCTCGTCGATGATGGGTTGCATAGCACCGGACGCAGTGTCATCGCCAGATTTGAGAGAAGGTCTGGGTGGGAGCGGCTTCAGCACTTCTTCAGAGGGAGCAGCGGAACAGATGCTAGCGGGGTACACTGTGACCGCAGCACGGGATGACCCGGCTTGGTCTGGAGGTGGGGGAAGCTTGAATGACTTGCGTTCATCTTCCGCACTGTCCTTTTCGTGATCCTTTTCCTTGGTGTTATCGCGGTCGCGGTCACGTAAGGGCTGCTCGGGGCCCGAGTTGGCTCGCTCGCGCTTCCACTGGACGAGATAATCGGCCACGTGTGATGGTCCGCTTGGATGGTGGCCCGTAACAGAACTTGGATTATTGATCCACGTCGTGACTAGATCAGGCAGACGGCCTTCCGCGTCAGACAGCTCGTCCCGGGCATAGATGTGGGAAGCAGGGAAAATGCCAATGAATACTTGTTGAGGTTCATCGGCTCTGAACGGGGCCTTGGTGAAATGATCGGACAAGGTCAAAGAAGGTGGACGTCGTGCGGTGCACACGACGTATCTAGTGATGATGCTCAGTTTGATGGTTGATGCTGCAGACAGCTGCCGCAGTGGACGCACCCACGATACCAGACACCTTCCACTTCCTTGGCTCTTGGCGTGTATTTCTCAAAGGCGTAGACTTCGTCTCCGACTTCGAGGGAGACGACATCTCTATGACCACCAACCTCGGCATCCGAGACTTCGGTGATTGTGGACATAGGACGTCGGCCGGACATGCGCGTATCGCGCTTGGACGGGGACAGAGGATGGACGGCATAGCCGTATACGATGAGCGGGAGAGGTTCCCAAATGCCCCTACGCTGGGCGGTCGCTGCGCCCATCGAGAAGACGACGAAGGTGTTTATGCGAAAACTCGGCAGGGAACGTAATCAACAAGACAAAACTAGTAGCACACATCTGTAACTATCCACCACTATTTCCGGCGACCAAGATATGTCTCTGCTGGCACGGACGGCGATCTGTAGGCTCTGATCCGCAGCGTTGCAAATGACTCTCTGATTGGTTTGACGCTGCCACTTGGCCCTATCCAATTTATGGGAGCGTCTTCCGCCTGTCATTCAATCAAGCGACTAGGATCGATACAAAACACGATGAAGGGCATTCAAGACTATTATTTAATAGTATGTTTCATTTTGAAAATGGATATAACAAGAAATATGAATGAACGTCGGTCATAGCCCATCAAATGCTGCTGAGATAGGTGGTTGGATAAGCGCTGAGGCCTGAGGCCTGGAGCTGACTGGAGACAGCCGCAAAAGCTAGCTAGGCCTAGTATTTGCTGCTGTCTCCCGTCATGATAAGTATAGGTAGAACAATTATTTTAGTCAATACAATGGGCACGACTTTCCCTGAGTCAATAACTAGCATAGTATGAGGTCGGCGTGTGGTTTCATCAAGGATTAAACCTTGCGGACCTGGCGTTCACTACAGGAAGCTGAAACTCTTTGAAGCTCGCTCTGAGACAATGAGACGACTCACTAGACTTGCGCATACCCACAGTGTACTACAAGTTGCCCAAATAC
This sequence comes from Xerocomus ferrugineus, assembly GCA_038092635.1. Taxonomy (NCBI): domain Eukaryota; kingdom Fungi; phylum Basidiomycota; class Agaricomycetes; order Boletales; family Boletaceae; genus Xerocomus; species Xerocomus ferrugineus. The sequence continues at coordinate 12,190 of JBBPQS010000427.1, forward strand.
GATGGGTGCCAGCACGTTTTCTAGTTCTCCAGTTGTAGCCACTGGGTCTCGTCAAGATTTGTCGATCGCATCTTCCGAGTAACAGGATCAGCAGGTGGTGTGAGGATGGAGCTTGATCGAGGTCGAAGGCGGTGGGGAATGGTTTGGCGCTGGAGTAGCAAACACGGTATTAGTAGGACTACTCTTGCATCATAGATCTATCGTCATACAACCCTTCAGAACAGATCTCGCCGCAAAGGATTTCTCGTCCTTCCTGTTATCTAGAGTAGTACACTCCGGGACTGCTCAGAACCATCGGCTGAGCACACTTAACACTAACCATTCCGCTGAACAGTGACAATCATCATTCTGACCTCAGTTCTGCATCGTGTAACTGTTCCCCATTGTTGGGTATCCGTTCGTCTCCTTTAACGCGTCTTTATTTCGCAGGACACTTGTAACAATGGCCGAGTTGCGTTTCGATGCGCAAGATTCCCAGCTTGTCGCCGATCTGCATCGGATTTCCAAGAAGGCGCCCAAGCTCATCCGGTCGACCGTGTACCTTGCCCCGTCGGACCCCACGATCGAAATTCGGAGTTGGAAGATGAACGAGTTCAAATACCATGACATCCCGTCGCCGTTCCCAACGCTTGCCCGAGGTTTGTTCACGAAGGAGGAC
>JBBPQS010000428.1:0-12836 GCA_038092635.1 Xerocomus ferrugineus
AGAATGAACTTGAACTACTTGTATTTACTTGTGACATTGGCCACACTTTTTGGGCTTGGGGAAAGTGTCGAAAGGCAGACAAGCTCAAATAAGTGATATGCTATTTTGCTGATGTTCCTATCGTGTTTTCTCAGATCTCGCACTCTGCGGGGAATTTACGCCACCCTCGCGCTCGGAACGTCCGCTGCCCACTACCACTGTCTCATGGATATCTAAAGGAGAACCATCATCAAGGTCCGGCAGGAGGTTGCTATAGGCAGAGTTTACCATGCAGCTCGCCAGGCAGAGTGGGTCACCATTTGGCCGTGCTGCCGCGGGCTTGAGTAGTCGGTGGTGAGTCGAGATTGTCTAACGCAGACTATGTAGTTACATAAAACCGAAACGTGCTATATACCCCGTTTTTTCACTTCCTCCTCAAGCAGTGCTCGAGTGCTTGACTCACCCTTGGCAGCACTTATTTCAAACTCCGATCCATTCGCAGACCTATTAACACCTACAGCAAAAACTGATCTCTCAGACATCCCCTCTCGCCCTCCTCACCTCTATGATACAAATATGGCCCAAAGGACCCTCGAGCGTCCTGAGAGCCATTCCGTAGGGGCTCATGTGGACCTCAAGTGTCCCACGCGCGAGGCTCTCGTGGAACACTTATTTCGTATCATGCGACTCAAGACCTACTCCCAAATCCTCGTGAGGGCTACGGTGCGCCTCTCTGTTTGCATTGTTGATGTCTCTAAATGTTTTTTTTTCTGTCATACGACTTCCTTTTTTTGTCGACCACACTACTATTTTCGTGACCACGCATCTCGGTGAATCTCTACCCCTCTGCTATGTTCGTAGCAAACATTCCATTCCCGGCCACCGATCCTCACGCCAATCTAAAGGCTCGGTCCCTCCCGTTGGTATTTCTTTGCATGCCAATCTTGCCAATCCCATTGTTTTCATTTGTTTTTTTTCGTAGTGGCTTCCATTTTCTGTCAACCACACTACTATTTTCGTGACCACGCATCTCGGTGAATCTCTACCCCTCTGCTATGTTCGTAGCAAACATTCCATTCCCGGCCACTGATCCTCACGCCAATCTATAGGCTCGGTCCCTCCCATTGGTTGTTCTTTGCACGCTGATCCTGCCAATCCCGGTAATCTCATGATCCATCCTACTCTATTTGTCCTCTCAGTTACATTTTGCCGGTCGTAATTACTCTATGTTTCTTTTGGTGCAATTTCTCGAATGTTCATTATGGTTTACTTGTTCCCCTCATCCCAATGTGGTAGATACACGATACTTCAATCAATTCATTCGAGGCAAGATCTTTACAAGTTAAGATGAATACCGTATACGAACGACATTCATGATATGCAATCAAAAAGAACTTTGAGCCAAGACAAGAAGAGGTTCAAGAAATAACCCAATCTACTACCTTTACATCTTACTTTCGCTAGGCGGCTGCTGAGGTTCGTTGAGGGGCTGACGAGAAGGGCCAGGAAGCGATGTATTGAAGTGGATCAGGTCCGGATACGATCCGTTGCCATAGCGAGGATCATGGAAGCCCCCGTACATCCCTCGTGGATCCATAAAGACAGGATCCGCGTACATTCCACCAGGGCCCAGATAAGGAAAGTACGGCCGTTGGGCGCGATACGGATAACCACCTCCAATTTGCTGGCGAGATTGATCCGCCCACTCACCCTGCTCCCCTACAATGTACTCATGGTAAAGGGCAGGAGGTTTTGGGGGCACGATGGGCGGACCAGAAGGCACGACGGGCACAGGAGGGAGTGCAGAAGTCACGATGGGCGCAGGGGGAGCAGAACCCAAAGGTGGTGGACTTGGCGCAGGAGGGGCAGACGGTTCAAGGGGTGCAGTCAGCATGGGCAAAGCAGATGACGTGGGGGGTGCGGGAGGCATAGTGACAGGGGGTGCGGGAGGCGCAGTCGGCATGGGCAAAGCAGACGATGTGGGAGGTGTGGGCGGCATAGCGACGGGGGGTGCGGGAGGTGCGGGAGATGGGGATGGTGCGGGAGGTGCATCCGCCGCTGCAGAGCCTGAAGCGCTGGCCACGGGGGACTTGGCCAGTGACTGCAAACGCGCATTTCTCTTGGGAGACGGCGAAGAAAGAACCATAGCATCCAAAGCTCCTCGCAGGTTGTGGGACGTGGGCGTGACAGGCCTTGGATATCCTGGGGGTGCACGAAACACGTCATGCTGCTCACTGGATCCTATAATTAATAAATTAATAACTGCTCACGCTTGATGTTGCTCGAAATTTTACCTTTAACAGTGGTATCACTGAGAGTGTCTCCGTCACTCTCAGGCAAGTCCACATCGGTTCGAAACATCTGCGTTGAGACAGCGCGTGCTTTCCCCTTGACATCGCGTGTAGCCGGTTTTTTTCCAGGACGGCCAGAGTCCAACTCAGCTCCCTTTCGCTTGCGAGAACCAGGGTCTGGACGATCTTCTTGAGTGGCAGTGACTCCACCAGCGCCTGAACGGTCAATGGCTTCGTCGTCGGAAGAAAAATCCAGGGTCACTTGTTCGAGAGCCTTCCTTTGGATCTTGGGCTGCGTTTTACGCTTGACATCTTTAGCGGGCCGTTCGACAGCCTCACTGGGCACGTGAGGGGGAGAATTTGAGTCGTCCCCACTACTAATGATGATCGGGTCGTCATCTATAGTGAGTGGGGTGCGAGCGGGTTTGCGCTTGATGCGTAACCTGACATCGATGCGTGGGAGGCGCGCGGGACCCTCGAAATCGATACTGATGTCAGCATAGATCCGTTGGGCATTCCCCAACTTGTGGTCTGAAGGTGGCGAGGCGCCGATTATCACTGGCGACAATGATTGTACGAGCGCTCCTATGGAACGATCAGTTTAGACTACCTTTTGAAAATAAATAAACAGCTCACGTTGCTCGGCCCTATCTTTGACCCTGGTGATCATTATTTCTTTGCTCTCGAACGCACTACAAAGGTCACGTTGTTCCCCCTTCTTGAGGATGGTAATGCCCTTCGATTTGTGAGTGCTGCGTTCACCGGGCATGGGCACGGTCGCCGGCCATCCAGTGATTACCAAACCCTGGTTCGCTAGGATCGTGACCAGGGCAGTCCAAGGGAAGTTGGTTGGCTTAAACATCAATACGTCGGCTTTGACAGACTCTATTAATTGGTGAGTATGGATGATAAAATACGAAATCAAGATTGGCTTACCGAAAAGGGCCTTGATCGACTTCTTGATGTAGGGTATCATATCAGCCTCCGATGACAAGCCTTCATTGGCCGGAGGGTTTGCGGACAAACGTGTCGCATCTGCCCCACCCACGTCCGTAGAGGAAGACGGACCTGGCGCAGCTGCCGTCAAATTTGCGCGGCGACCCGGCTGTTCGTGTTCGTCATTCACCTGGTCACCAGGATCGCCGAACGCATCATTAACTACTTCCAAAGACACCTGATTACTTTGATATGTACGAATGAGTAACACCGCAATAGGAAAAAGAAGAATACATACTATACATGTGCCTTCAAGTGTCCGATCATAGCATCATTGTCAGCGCGACAGCGAGTCTCAAAAAATTCCCTCGCCCCAGGGGTGGTGTAAGCAAAGCCAAGCCAAGCATCCTGGTTGACAGTGTTGCCGCAGATCACGACCGCAGCCTCAAAACCATGCTTGGCAGCCGCCATCTCCAACTAATTGAACGCCTTAGATGGGAATGTTCGCAATCACGCCAAACTACTCACCAAAGTTGTTAACTTCTTGGATATTTTGTTGAATGAATTAGACCGCTGGGCAACAGTATTGGGCGAACCGTCCGACATCTCGATCGCGTCGTGAATCTCTAGAATTTCCTGCCACGCATCCTGATTTTCTTCCCTAAACTTGGCATAAAGTCGGCCACGAACACCAGGTGTGACTGCAAACGGCATCAGCAACAATGAAACGATAGACCACCTGGTCATACGCACTGGGGGTTTCAACAGGAAGTCCCAGCCTTTGCCGCTCCTGCGCTTCGTTTTTTGCGAGGTATCTCGCATATAGATTCCAATGATTGGTACCGTTGATGGAACGTCCGCGGCTCTTGTGCCAGCCGTCCATGATTTGCTGGGCAGTCAGAGACGTGTTACTGATCAGATCGGTGAGGATTATTTCGAGTCTTTCATAGCCATTGTCGAGGAGGCCATTGACTCTGGCAGTGCGTCGCCCAGACGTCGGAGTAGATGGTTCGCTATCCGTGAGTTCCAGGACTTCTCCTTCGACTTCTCCTTCGTCTGGTATGTGCTCGAAGGGTAGCTGAGTCGATGGTGGAGGTTCAAGGCTGGTGACGCGCTCATCCATGGGTGACGCGATGCGGGTGACAGGCAAGGGCGGCTGATTGGAGGGAGGAGGCTCGAGGCCGATCTCGGGACGCTCCTCCAAAGGAGACGGTGTTGGAGGAATGACACGGGTGACAGGCAAGGGCAGCTGAGTGGAGGGAGAAGGCTCGAGGCTGATGGCATGCTCGTCCATGGCGGACGCAACGACATGGGTGATCGGCAAAGGCGGTTCATCTACAACCAAGGTCGAGGACTCAGCAAGTAAGAGAGGGTCTATACATGAGTCGTCGACTCGAGCCAAAGACGCTGGTTGGTTCAAGACTGGAGGGGGGGCGGGAAGCGTGGGAGGGACAGGCACAGGCACGCTGCTCCCAGGAGATGGTGTGGTCACGGAAGAGAGAGGGGAAAGGGCAGAAGAGAGAGGGATAGGCATGCTGCCACCAGGAGATGGCGCTCGGCTCACCGCTGAAGGGGCGGCGCCCGCCTTCGGACATATGGTGTGAAGGGCCTCGTTGTCTGAGACAGGCACGGCGGTAGAGCTAGCATCGGGCTCTGTGTGCTGGGCCCTGCGTCGTCCAGCCTTGTGAATCGCCTGGGTTGCGCGCTGCATAGGTTTGATGCGACGGCGCAACTTAGTGGGGGTCGTGCTCGGAGTGGTTGAAGGAGCCCGACGACCACCCCCAATCTGTTCGCCAACCAGCTCCTCGCCAGTATGGTCGGCGTCGATTTCGGGCGGAGGGGGATTTGGCGTCTTGGATCGACAGCGCACCATCCTTGGAGAAACGGTAAGAAATGACATACAATCGAGGGAGACGAGGGAGACGACTCACAGGGACACGATTTGTACGACACAGCGAAAAAAAGGCAAACAAAAGGACGTGCAGAGTCGGCGAGGGGCGCGAAGGGGGTCACAAAGAGGTCTGCACGAATGTCGTGAGAGGGCCTTGCGCTACTTATACCTGAGAAGGAACATTGAGCGAGATCGTAGTCAACCGATCTGTCATTCGTGAAAACAACTAAGAACTGAACTGGTCGTCAGGCCAGAACATATGGCGGTTGTGAAGGAGCCCGCGAAAAAATCTTGAGGACTTCGAGCAAGATCATAGTCAACCGATCTGTCATTCATGAAAACAGCTAAGAACTGGTCGTCAGTAGTCCTCCAGAACATACCGCGTGGCTGCGAAGGAGCCCGCAAAAAAATCTTGTGCGAAGTCAATTGGCGGAGTAGCCCACTAGGAATTCCTGAGGAGTTCACATATAAACCTCCACAGTACCTTGCTTCGAACGATCCACCTTGCGGTGGCGGCGCACTGGAGGACAGCGCCGCCACGAAGCACGCCTTGCAGTCAGGACAGCCTGAACGGACGACGACAGAGCGCCACAAAGAGCCTGCCTGTCAGTTTCTATGGTGGACTGAGAGGTTCGCAGCCCTAAAGAGAATCATTTGGCTGGCGTGGCGGGTTGAGGACGTTGAGGATTTGTTGATCAATATCAATCTGTGTGGGAAGGAAAAGAAGCTGGCTGAGTCACACTTGCTTACATGAGCATTGTTCAGGCAAGATTCGCGATAGGCTCTTCGCAATGCAGATCCAAGAAGCGGTTACACATTCGACACATTTTAGATCACATTGTATTCGACGATAGGGGAATACTACGCCAGCCAGTGTGCCTCTCCCAAATCAATGGCCGCCATCAGCAGGGCGACTCCTTGATCCAACGAAGGGACCTTCGAATAGGTTGCAAAAGATACCCCAATGACATAGGGGGAAGTGCGTGACCTGTGAACGAAATCAGGGTGGTCTAATGTGAAGGTGACATCCAAGACTTACCAATTCGTGAAAATACCAACTCGGCGCCCACGTGTGACAAGGTAGAGCTGCCCCGACTCGTTGGGGAAAGGCACGTCGAAGATAAAATCGTTATACTTGCGTTGCGTACGCCCATCTAGGCTCACTCCGCCAACAACGAAAAGATGGTGGGGACCGGTGGGGTCGACTGTCTGCACAGACAGACCCAGGGCGGGAGCCCTGGACGCGTCAGCACTGGCCTGGGTCCCCACAGCGGGCGTGGGTGCGGCGGTGGCGGCGGTGGCAGCAGAAGTTGGCGTAGCGGCAGAAACAGCGGTGGCGGCGGAGGTTGGAGCATTGGTGGCAACATCCAACGCTGGCGACTCGGGCGGAGATGAAGGGCGAGGGGGAGTGTCAGGAGGGGGAGTCCCATCCTGACTGCCCTCCTCGGAGTCACTGTCCGAGGCGAGGAGACTGTCCTCGGCCTCAACAATGGAATGCTCTTCTGCAGGGAATGTGAGCATCATCAAGGCCGGTCATCATACGACGACTCACCTCTTACTGTTTGTCTAACAGCCAATCTCATGGTGAGCTTCCTGGCTGCCTCACTGGACAGTACGAGATGTGCGAGCATCTCATTGGCGAGGTCTCAAGAGAAGTGAGCGATCTTGTTGATTGTATAAGGAAATGCTCACCAAGGTCAGTCTTGTGCGTGGCGGTCATGGTGCTGACGATGGTGGGTTGTGGAACTGCAAACGATGGAAGGTAAAGAACGGGGGATTCGAGCACACATCCACCTTTTATAACATAGACGAGTATGCTTGTGTTTGTAGCCAAAAGAGTCGTCTGATTACCTATGCGGGGGATCAATCCAAGAAGCAACGGGCACCAAGTTGCGACAGTGATCGCGATCGTGATACCGCCGAGCCAATCACGTCGTGAATAACGGTCATCCTGACAGTCGACCTTGCTCGATTGTCTGGAAATACACGAGTTTCAGTGAGTGATTGAGAACAAATTAGGCATCAAATGAATGGCTTGGGGCATCGAGAGGACATTGGTGAAGAGTGTCGGTGGCCAGATTGTTCTGGTAAAGCAGATTTGCAAACTTGTCTCTGAATTACACTTAGGAGGACAGAGCGATTATATGCTTACTTGAGAGTTTTGAGCGTCCTTGGACACTAAACATGGGCCGACGTGCAAAATACACAACTATCACCACCAAAAAACACGCGCATGCCGCACAGCAGAAGACTTATATTCAATCGGAAAAGTGAGTCACTTTCTTATGTATGAAATACTAAATCATATCCAAGCCGCAGAGGGCGAGAACGACGCAGGGCAGAGAATCGCAAAGCATATCTCATTCGTCAAGTTCAGAGGGCCTCTCACGACCCTGGCTCCTCGTTTACCACCCAAGGGCTGCCTCCTTTACTGCTTAGGCTTGCCAGCTCGCCGCTACCCACCTCATCCTTGTTCGAAGCGGCCCTTGACAGTGCGGATGCACTGGATGAAACAGACGCGATACATTGGGAGGGCCTACCACCTTACTCGCAACCTGAACCTCCAGAGAATACACACGAGAGCCAGTTCACCAAGAATCTGGCAGATGTGATATTGGGCAGGAGGATGCATCTAGAGAGTCAGGCGAAATATCGTCGCGCGAGTCGCCATGCAGCGGGAGAGACACGGGAACTCATTGATGAACTTAGTCGGGCTGCGACACAGGCATTTGATGAGTGGGTCACATTAGGAGGCTTGATCGGATCATGTACAATGCGCCGACATAGGGAAATGGCGGAGAGCGCATTTCAGTGGCGCGCACGCCTGGTTCATTCATATCTTGGTGAAGCAGACAGACTCAAAAGGGGAGAAAGCCCATATTAATTGTCTTGCAAAGACAAAACACGGTTATGTAGATATTGCCGAAAGTCAACCATGTCTCTCTCCGTCAGAGATGTTGCGCTAAACCCCCGAAAAGTTGCCGCCATGGTTGCTAAGACCCAGATCCCGCAATCATAGCCGTTTTTCTGTACAGGGACGGTCTGCTAACACTGAGTACTATTGGTGATCACTGAGGAGTTCCGTCTTACTGTAAGTGGGTAAGCGGTCCACGGCAGTCGGTCTACCTGGAGGGGGGGAACCATATTCTTCGCAGTTGCAAGAAGCCGTGCAATAAGGTTCCCAATTTCCTTTCATGAAGTCATCAACGACGGCGACTTAGTAAGACGTAGGAGTCTTACCTTGACATCATTTCGCCAGGGTTTCTCTTCAGCGAGACTGTCAAACAAACGGAGCACGCGGCGGGAGAGGTCAGCAATACACAATACCCAGTGACCGGGCCGATAAATAGGTATAATCCAAATATCTTTGGCCCAGAATGCTGTATGCCTGGTAGCCTTCCATAGTTCGGTATCATTCTTGTGGTGAGCACGGGGAAGGTCGTACGTCGAAAACACGGCAAAACGATGATTGGGTGGGTGAGTGCCAAGAATATCTGAGAAAAGGACGGGAATGCAACCATTGATACAGACGTCATTGATGCATGCCGTTGGGGAAGCGAGCATTGCGATGTCGTCGGGGTCGAAGTCAAGACGGGGAAATCCGTCGATTTCTGGAACAATCTTGCGGCCAACCTTGCCTACCTCTGTATGTTTGCTCCCTGGCGGAACTGGGGTTTCGTCAAAAGTCAAATCCTATGAATTTCAGTCAGTAAGAGTGTATCAGAGGGGGCGCATGAGTATTTACCGACGGCATTCTCCAGACAAGTTCTGTCGAAGACGTTGGGCAGTGAATGGGGTCATCCTCGTCAGGAGGGGTCGCCTCATCTATTAGGTAATCCAGTGCGATCTCGTCCTCGGCGTTAAGGGTAAGGTCTGGCTCAAGATCGTGGTTGAGGTTGGGATTCTCTTCGGCGGGGCCTTCCGGAGCTTCGACAGTGGTGGGAGAAACCCAAAGAAGTGGGACCGCGGAACTTCCTTGAGATAATCGGATAGCTACCGCCTCGGCCTGTTGGGTCTGAGCGTTGAATCGGGCGATCAAAGCCAATGGACCGGACCAGCGGGATGGGAGTAACAAGAGTTGTTCTCGGCGGTGTTGGAGAAACAAAGAGAAAATTTCATCTAAAGAACTAGTCAGAAACGCATGTGAGAGGTCAAGATACTCACTGCCGGGAGTGCAAAGTGCGAGCTCGACCGCTGCTAGCTCACTGCCATACCATCGACACATGTTGTCTGACTCAATACCTAACCATCTCCTCTCTTCGAGGCAGCGATCGTGTTTCAACATCGCTCGGATGCCGCTTCGAGCGTTCTTGTCATCTATCCAACGAGGGACTTTGCCGACCGATGGACAAATCCATACATCTTCCATCAAGGAATCGTGGTTGCGGAGGTCATTGAGTTTCGTGGGAAGCGGCATGGGAAGCGGAATAGACCAGGCCGGATCATAGAGTTCTTCGAGACGTGCACAGTACGTATTATATTTGCGAATCGCACTCATCAGAGCAGGCTGTCGTTTGGCGATCGCCTTACGTGTTCGTTGGTGTAGTTTTGTGCCTTCCATAACAATGAGATCCTGGAGTTTCGGGGGCAACATAACTTACCAAGCGCTTTCTGAGCCCCTCCGACAGCTTGGTCTAGTCTGTCCCACTCGAAGAAACTGGATATTGCACGCTTACATATGTTAATCTTGAGGTCGCGAGCAAGTAGAAGTGTTCGGACGTAGTCCAAGTCGATATCTTTCAGCTCGGAGAACTGATCACTAATGTTGAGGGAGGCGTACAGGGCCTCAACCTTGGTCATCAGGCGATCATGAGCATGCTCTAAGCTCAGGAACGCTGCCTTGGTGTCGTCAGAGATAGCTAGCTGCTTCTCAATAGCGCTCTTTGCGGATTGAATGGCCCGGTTGGTCGTATCAATGTCAGTCTGAAGTGTCAAAAGAGTGTCGAGTTCTTTTTTGAGCCGCGCGGGAGCATCTGATATTTCAACTGCTATCAGTAATATATCCGAGTGCGGGAATAACTTACGTGCTTGAATTGAAAGCTGCGACTCTTTCTGCAAAGTCCATTGTCGACGGAGTTCGTCGACGGAGATGCCGCATTCGTCGAGGGTCATCTGGGCTACTCTACCTTGCTCCTGGACCCCTCGATGAAGACGGCGCTGAATCCAATCTCCGAGGTCCCTCCGCATTTCTGCACCAACAGCCGCTGCTTGTCGGTCAATGAGCCAAATGCGACGTTGTCGCTACCGAATGAGGCGGGCATTCATCCTATTTACATAAGATTTAGAGAATTGATGAACGCACCGACGAAGATCGCTCGATCCCGATCAGTTTGGTCAAACGGGACCAAAGACGCTCAGTACCCTCGCCATCCGAAAGCCCCAGACCATCTGCCAGACGTGGGTTATAGACGAGCTGACAAGCCCACTCATGGCCATATGCATGCATGGCCGTCGTGGCAAAGCGCAACCGAGCCGTGACAGATTCGGGAAGAATACCATACTGAACGCTTGAGTAAATATGTCGGGGATGAATGTTTAGAACACCTACCAATGATAGTGTGCGATCCAAGGTACATCCGACGTCATACAGGACAGTGACGGTAGCGCTCGATGGCAACATCGAGAATAAATGCGAAATAAGCGCGAGTGAATACTTCTGTTGCTCACCGGGAGAGTCGATGTTGGCAAAAAAAAGTGGAATGTCGTGCCGACAAATGAGCGCCATGAGTCCAGTGTCGTCGAAGCTCTCCATGGACGTCTTCTGCTTCTTACCATCTGCGGCCTCATAGGATGATTCGCAGGAATCAAGTGCTTCGTCAGGCACCTTGAGCTTCCGAAGCTTGGCCGGCTTCTTGTGGTGTTCCAAAATTTGAGAACCCATGGCGTCAACTGCAGTCTTGGGAAGAAAATAAGCAGGATCATAAAAGCCAGGAGAGTCACCAGCAGAGCGGCGATGTCGATGATGGAAGTTTCCATCCGTGGCGACATGAATGTCGCCACCTTCGGCAAGCGGACGACCAAACGTGGTACTCCCGAAACATGCGGGACAACGCGAGATGAGGAGCTGTTCACAGCTCCCAACAGTCGACTGGGATGGAATCGTTGAAGAAGTTGGTGTTGCTGGCAGGGGCCGCTGGGGGGTGGAATGGGGAGTCGATATGACAGGAGTGGGCAGCACTTTCGAAGACTGGATCTTATCACGAGATCGCTGAGCCACGGCTTCTAAATTGCGCTCGACTTCGACGAGAAGGATGTCATACCACTGCACGGCAAAACCGAGCGCCCGGCGGAATGGTTCCTGGATCGCATCACCCTGTCGCCTCGGATAAAAAAGAATAATGGAAAGAGGAGATGTGCGCTTACATTTTTGTTTACCATGCGAAAGCCTCGACGGATGTAATGATTGTGGAGAGCGCCAGCAAGCGCGTTGATGGCATCGCAAGAGCGTTCAAAGAGCGCTCGGTAGAACGCAAGTAGTTCGATGGAAACGGCCATACGAGGTTGTGATGGTGCGGTGGGGAAAAGACCAGAGTGCACAAGTACTTGAGGTAGCGTGGCACACTGGCAGCTCACCACGTCAATTGTGGCGAAATCTGCAGATGGTTAATACAAAGTTCCAATCCGAGAAATGTGTCCTACGGTCGAAAAAGAGGCAAAGGATGGGAGTGGACTTCGAAGCGCAATCATTGCGGGAGCAATAGGAGAGTAAGTGCTGCGCTGCTGGAAGCGGCTTCCCTAGTGTCCCCGAAGCGTACTTCAGATAAGGCGTGATCACCATGGGAATGAGGGAAGTCCAGCTATTGTATAAGCGCTGAGCAGCTGGGTCAGGCAAGATTCGGCGATTAGAAGCGATGGTTGAATGCTCAGCACTAGGATTGGCTTCGACATTGATGGTGTCGCTGGGAATGACATCTTGAACTACTTCACTGACGTCCTGGTCCTCGAACCCGAAGTCAAGTGCAGGGAGATTGTTTGTGTCATCGCTGGGCACGGACGGGGTCTTCGTGATCAATTTTTCGAGCTGTTCAGTCAGTCGACGACGTTTGGCATCTTGACCAGCGATATGAGCCAATGTCTGAGTTTTCCGCTTGTCCCGGGGCCGAGATGGGCTTTGGAAATGGAGTCCGAGCCCCTTCGTCACTGGTTGGCCGGCGCGCGCACCAAGTCTGGAGGGCATGGCAGTGATGAGGTAGCGGAGAGGAAGAAAAACGAGAAAAAAAAACGGTTGAGAAGGCAACGTACCTTGTAACATATCACAATACTAGACAAACAATGCGGGCGGACAAGGGCCGGACGAGGCGCGGACGAGGCGAGGAGGGGGTACAGCCGTGGCGGAGAGGAGGCGCAAGGGAGGCGGGTAAGGAGACCAAACGAAAGCGAGGCACGCAAGGGGCACGCACGAGGCACGCGCGAGGGATATGGGGGATCGGCAGACGAGAGGCCTCCTCGAGGCAGGGTCAAAGAGATATATTATTGCCTACAAAGGAAATAGGTCTCTGAGATCATCGGAGTTTGAAATAAGTGATGCCTGAGGTGGCTTGACTCGCCTCTCCATCATGTCCAGTCTCCAGCCCATCGAAGAGCCGACTTCTACTCCCTCTGCTATCCCATCTTCGACATCCCCCCATGCTGTTGAAGACACAGTGGTATCTGACCTTTGTGAGTCCACGTTAGTCCGGCTATGGGATCGGACTGACAGGACGACTAGCGCTGATGCACGATTTGATGCGAACTTTTCT